>JAYESA010000016.1:146914656-147113558 GCA_036927795.1 Iris macrosiphon
GTCCGCCATTGCCAAGAGTCTCTCTCTCTCTCTCTCTCTCTCTCTCTAGAATGATTGAAATGGCGGTATGGTGTGACCGCGGAGGTAGTTTAGGAGCGGGTGTTATATGGGCCTGACCGGTTAGGAGATGTCGTCCGGGACGAACTGGGTCAGAGAACAAAATCCAAACCCATTTCGGCCCACAATGAGAAACCGGGCCAGTCTTCACCGGGTTGGCCCGGATTTCTTTTACAAATCCAAACAATTATAGACTTTAGGGGGCTATGGGCTTATAAATATTTTTTAATGAAAATCAATAAACTTTATTCATTTTGTTTATTTGATAAATTTAATATGATATTTTGTTTTTACTAGTGGCAACTCTGAGTGTGAATTTCAATATAACATTCTTCTCTCATTGACTTATGGACATGGAGAATGGTAGCTCGTGTGGTTAATATGGTAGGGTGTTTCACTAAAGGGCAATGATCAAGACCTCCAACGAACATTTATGTTTTTCTCATTCATTTTTTTGGATTTTCCTTAGGAACTAGGTCTCGAAGGACTCGAACAGGGACGAGAACGAAGGACACAAAGTGGTACTTTAAGGGACACGGATGATGCTTTTGCGCATCATTAAGCTACAAGGTGGTAAGTTTTCACGCGGAGACACTGCCTCTGCCAAAATTATCATGTATGTTAAATTTTCGCGCAACAGTGTCAAAACATGCAATACGGGATGTCGGGTTCGATTCTGTGGATCGAATCAAGCATGCTTCATAGCCAAGTTGTCATAGAATATAATTAGTGATATATAACTCCACCAAAGTCCAGAACCAAATAAGCCACATGCAAGGGCCTAAAACCATTATCAGATAGAAAACAGTTACAGGAACAATGCCCTAGCGGCTATGGTGTGTGCTCGAGTGTTCAAAAAATAATGAGAAAAATAGTAATGCCTCCACACTCTTAGCAAGATATACTTATCTTGGTTGCAAATTAACACGATTACGACACAAAAAAAGGACTTGGAGTCCACTTCCAGGTAGACACATGTGCACAAGCTTGGCTCCCCTCTTTGGTTACGTTCTCACACAAATATAACTCACTGCACCTTTGGTTCAGTAAAAGTTTCAAGAACAATTTACTCTTGTTTGCACAAAATCAGTGAGAATAATGACTATATCTGAAAATGAGATAATTGAATATTGCTTGATAAACTTTATACTGTTCATTTGTAAGTCAAAGTTCTAGGCTCAATATATGTAAATTTCTCCTATCAATTTTCTAGTGCACTTGTTGTCAATGTTGCTTGTTATACTTATGGCCTACATGTTCCATGTTAGATCTGCAATTCTTATGAAGTTTGAATTTTCCAAATACAACATATTTGGTCCTCTTTATGGAGAGAGACCTTTTCTTGCCAATTGCATTATTTATGTTCTCTTAGTCTTTGTGTATGAATGCTAAGTTGATTTTTACATTATTTGTTTTCTTGATACCAGGTGCATCAAGACTCCGAGTCTTTCATGTCTGCGTTGTTAGTGTGGGAGAAATACTTCTTCCCACATGGTTACAGAAAAAGGTGAATTTTGCTTCCTTCCCATTCATGACTCCTCCAAGACTAGAGGTCTAAATGTACATAATCTATCTAATCATATGCATAGACCGCAAAGCATCTCCTGGATGCAAGAGGCCAATCTCTCTCATATAAACCATGGTCGTCAACCCACATCTTCATCGGAGCGTACGATCACAAATAAGTATAAAGTAGAACAAACGACTCATGTATATCCTCCCTATCCAAACAACTGTCCCGATCGTATCCACAACACAACACGTCCAGTTCCTCACCACTAAGTCAATGGATGCACCTAGACACTAAATATGACTAGGACGACGCACGTCCCTTACGTATCGGGAGCAACCCAAATACGATGGTCCGTGCCCTCTCACGCGTATCACACATCCGTGTATGTACAAAGTATGTGCCAAGGTCATGGAGATATGAGAATATCTCACAATTATATGGTGGTCACATAACTCTAGGTCAATATGCATAGTAAACAAAATAAAGACGACGCAATCCGTCATTGCATCCAAGTCTATTTTGGACGCGCAGTTTTTATAGAAAATAACTAAGTAAATAAGTAACATAAATGTAACATGCTGTACAAAATATAAATAAACAGTCATCATGGCAAGGTATACTTACCTGACAGTTATTTGGTGCTGAAACGACGAAAGACAACAGGTACAACGAACCGAAAAAATATGGAAGATGAACAAACGTCTATGGATGCTGCAACAGACATCACCAACGTTTCCAGAATGAGTAAGATAATCAGAAAATACTACTCTTTCGTCCAATTTGGACACAGAGGCTAAAACGGTTATCTTTGGATTTTGCACCTAGTTTTTTACCAATTAAAATATCATATTAATTCCAGAAAACTAAAATTTTATAGAGAGAGTTAAGTAGTCTATCCAGAAAACTTTACGGATTGAAAAACGGTCGAGTCACATGAAAGATACTGGACGATGAACAGGGGTACCTGTCAATGTTGTGCGGCTGAACGAAGTCACTTCTCGGGTTGTCGCGCTCACTCCGACGACTTTTCGGTATGTACATGTGATTTTCTAGGTGCGGGGGATGTCGAGGAACCTCCAAACAATTTTAGTTTAGCGTTTGGTGGTGTATACTCTGTAGGGAGAAAAAAATAGTATTTTGGGTTCTACTTTTGTATCTAGGGTTTTGGCTGATTTCTATTAGGATTTACATCCGGTTTAAGGTTAGGGTTTGGGTTGGATTAGATTTTATTTGGAAGAGGGTATGTCTAGCTTTCGAGAAAAAATTTCTCATCGAATTTGGATTTGTTTTGATAGAATTTTGGGTTGAGAGAACTTGGGGTTTTGGTTTCAATCGAATAGGAGGCTATTTTGGTTCAACGAATATTATAGGAGACGGGTGACTTGTGAGAATTTGATCATCTCGCGAGTTATTGATTTTTTTTTCTTTTTCTTTTCCATTTTTTTTCTGTTTCTTAATCCTAATTCATTTATTCTTCTTTCTCTTTTCTAACTCATATAAAAATTGTTGTTATAATAATAATAATAATTATTATTATTATTATTATTATTATTAATTATTATAATCCTCTTAAACTTTAATAATTCATAGAAAATTGTATTAATTTCCAACAATTCTAGAAAAATTATATTAATGTTTCTTTTATTTCCTATTATTTAATTACTATTACTATTATTATTATTTATTAATTTTATATTTTTGAAGGATTTTACACCATTTCACCTTCACAATTTATTGAGTAATTCCTTACAGACCGAAGGACGTGGGTTTAAATCGAAATCGGGGACATGTGTCGGCTCCAGATTGGTCGAGGCCTTTTCGGCTGGTATTAGCAGGGTATGAGTATTTTTTTATTTTTGAGAAATTTTTACTAACCCTCCACTATTTTTACCATATTTAAGAGTACACATAACATTTTTTTTCATAATGTACAAGTTCTCCCACTTTTGACCGAATCAATCCATTAATGACGGACAACCCATTTGACCAAAGTTTTTTTAACAAAAATACCCTTGCCGTCTTCCTCTTTCCTCTCACCCCCTTCGTCACCCCTCCCAACCGCGGGCAGCCAGTCGCTGTCACGCCCCAATCTCCCGCAAGCTCGATAGTCCCCGCTGAACGTGAATCACCACGTTTACAGCTCTCCCGCAGGACAATCGTTCTCATCGGGACGTGATGCCGTACGAGCCTGGAGTTGCGCTCGTACAAGGCGATGTTGTCAAACACCAAATGTTATCATTGAAACAACCAAGTTGCAGCGGAAGTCAAGTATTGTGTACCAAGCACACAATCAGAGTATACACAGCGAAGCTCGCGATAGGGTCCAAATGAGATGCCCCGAGTCAATGCCACAAAGGCGATGCCACGGAGACGATGAAATAACTCTTGCTCTTTCTCTAGCCCACAATGGTACTTACAGTTCATACATCATGTCCCGTATATCCAAGCAGCGCCACTACGCCTGTGTACCTGAAATAATGCCCACAAACGTGGGTCAGTACACAACCGTACTGGTGAGCGGGGTAACCCACTCGCCTAAGCCGACACTAAGTAAAATAGTGAATGCAAACAGTTATATGGTGATCTTTCTAGTTGAATCCTAGATTCATTTCATGGCATATGAATGACATGTTAAGGAAAGCAGTAAAGCAGTTAAAGCATGCTAGCATTCATTCTCAAACCAAACGACAAGCAGTTAAATATAAAGCCGACCCATCTAACTCAATGTCATCGCTTGCACGATAACATATCGAACCATCAGTCTCGCCTCAATATCCATCCTCAACCAAAGTTATATCCCACTCTCGAGTGCACACTCTTGCCGAGGCAAGGTGGCCGCGCCTACACGATGCACAAACCAACCAAAATAAAGCAAGCCAACATCTATTCTTATATGAAGTCACTGGCCAAGGGCCATAAAGGACGTTGATCGGACAGATCAATGCGGTTCTATTCGAAACAGCGCTAAGTAGCTAACCCACCTGAATCGCATCCAACCGCTGGTACCGCGCCCAAGACGCGTTACCCAATTGTCTCCTCCATGGCCGAACGGTCCCGGTGCCCCGGAGCACTCGTTCGAGGAAACCAAACCCTGTGCCACTCAGGTTGTCCGTGACTATGCAGACACGTAGGTATGACGAGAGGATCGAACATTCTCGCCCCACCAAGCGATCCTAGACTCGTTCCACCAATAATCCAACCATCACATCCATAACCATTCTTCCAAAATATCCTTCCAAGGAACCCAAATCTCGACCTCAAAACATAGCCCGAGGCATCAAAATATCAAGTGTTTCATAGGCACGAAGCCTCTTCTCAACACAATCCAAATTGGTGCAACACCTATGCTCGAAGCCAAACCCATGGCACAATGCCGTTTCAGTGGCACAATGTCACATTCGTGGCACGATGCCCCATCAAACGACACAACGCCCTCGCCGATACAGTTGTTCGGTTTCGAACCACAACTGCCTGCTTTGCAAGACAAAGCATCCTTGTGATACACGCACACGGGTGCACGTTCGCTCGCCCGAATCCCGATATTCTCAATGTTCCCATTGCCTCAATTGTATCATTCCAACTGTCCAAGCATAATCCCAATTATCCAACCAACTGCCTCAAATGAATAATCCAGCTATCGTATCCAACTATCCAACGCGTAAACCATTCAAGCCACAATCCTACCAAGCCAACGACGCACACTCTATGCACGCCTCAGTGTAGTGCTTCCCGATGTTTCAGTCCAAGTGTTCAAGCCATTACGTGTTTTCCATATTATTAGGCATGAAGGAGTAGAGGAGAAGGGAAAGAGCCCACTCACCTATGTTTGAATCCGTTAGGCATCCTGTCCTGCCGATACGGCCAATCCCTTGAACCCGTGGTCCGATGCAAGCGCGATCTACTCAACTGGTATGACCGTGCGAGTAGGCCGTGCTCTCCAAATCATCCGACCGATCGGACTTAAGGAAGACGGCATTATCGCTTCCATTCAGCTATCCAGTACTGTTCGGAACGAACACCTGATTTCCATCGAACCCGCTTAGCCATCTGCACATTGAAACCAACTCGATTAATCCTTCTTCCCAAAATCCAACATTTCAAATATAACCAGCATTTGATTCATTCAATCCGACTCAGCGTAACGCTCCGAGCGGTTGCGGGCGTTACATAATATACCACTTAGAATCAGGTTCGTCCACGAACCGTGCTGGTACTCATTCCTTACTAGCATGCCACAATCCAATTCCATAGATCTGCTCTATGCAACTCTCATATTCACTATATCTGACACAACATCTCGTTCTGCTGAACGCTCGTACAAGTTCCAAATTCCCACATCCTCCTTGCAGCTCAATACGAATTCTTCGTATCGCTTAGTTTTGGATCGTACACATATTTAAGACGTCCCTAAAATACATGCATTTCAGCCGAGCTTTGCGATAGCGAATTTGGACAAGTTACAAGGGTATCTTTATGTTCGAGGCATCCATTTGCTTTGCTCCCAATTGAACCAAACACAATTTCCATTCCAACACATTCGCTCGAGAACTATTCTCAATTATGCAGATTTTCCACCGACTCAATCAGTCCGAGTTCCAACTCAATCCATCCAACTATTTCTGAATCCGCACTAGCAACATCTCCAAGTATTTTCTCGTGCGCCGAACGATCAACTCAGAACTGATCTACCCCAGCTATGCGACTTACCCAAATATCAACTTGTTTAGATCAGCTCAGTCCAACACATTTCCTGCCATCTCAATATCTCACAGGGTGAACATCTATATTGAGGTTCGTGTGATCCACGAAGATCTCGCCGCCACGCCAAAGGAATTTGTGTCGCCACGATTTCAACGTGGACACACTCGCCACAATTCTTAGGTTGCGCATGAAATAGTTCTTCGCGCTGCTTCCACTGCCTCGAAGCAGAGAATATCACCTTCGCCTTCCGAATGAGCACGCTTCCCAGACTAAGTTCCGAGACATCTTGTAAATCTGAAGCAAATCCGTCCCTTCCAGTATTCGCAAGGATTTGATCTGAACGAGCCGTTGCTTTAACTTCACGAGCTAGTTTCACAGTCGTCAATTCATATGAATGCTATTCCCTTCCAGGGCACGATGAGTCAGAGGCGATGCCATCGATAAAAATCTGCGACTCTGAATCTCATCAGTTGACAAGGCTACTTCCACCATCGCTTCGATCTTCCGGCTGTATCTTCAGCTGAAGGCTATCCCAAGGATCTCTCAAATCCAACACTCAGTCAATCAGTCAAATCACATTGCTCACATCTGCCCTCGACGTATTCCCAAATACGCCGCCTCAATGGTCGTTCTATGGGTCTACCATATTCATATCTGATACAGCGGGCAAGGTCGCTTAGGGTCAGCTGTCCCGAAGCTACGCTTGATAATTGTAATCATCACGATGGACAGTTATTATAAACCATGCTATATCTCATCTGAAAATCTGACTCAAAATCCAACCATTCATCCGAGCGAAGTTTCCGAATCCGAGAACCGCGCTCGTTGAAACCTTATTCCATCAATCCGCCGTTCTGTCCTGAATCCATCAAATTTCCGAATTGCATATTCGATTCTCGCACTACAAATTGCAATGATTCTCAAAATCCAAGACTTGCTCCAATTCTTATCCATTTGCTGCGTCCCACAATGCACTTCCAACTTACTCGAGCAGCGCAGTGATTTGTTCCGACGTTGCTATCACATTTTAGCTATCTTCAAAAGTCTGTCAGCCACAAATTCTTGCCTTTAGTTGTTGCCTCAATCCGTCCATGTCTTCCGGATAATCCGTCTTACTGTCGTTGCACCATCTTGCCCAAAATTCCATTTCCGCTAAACCTGAGTCAACTTCACGAGCAGCAACATCCAAAATCCTTCAAGTTTGTGTGAATCCATCGCATTGTCCCTCCAAACCAAGATCGTGTTTCTTTGCTCAACCAACAGCTCAAAAGTGTTGCCCAAAATCATAGTCCATGCTCGCTATCATTCGATTCACCCATCGCTCATTCAAGCGTATCCCAACTGTTCGTTCCGATTCGATCCATCTTTTAAGCCCAACGATGCTTTCCATTTGCACCAGTCCGTTCACGATATGCTCAACTCAATATTCGCTTGCTCCATTTTCATTCTTCCCAACTCAACCGACGTGCACCAACCAACTTGTATTCTCGTTACTCGAGTTCGTTCAGGCAATTCCCATAGATGTCCAACCAAAATGTTTCCAATGCCTTGCTCAAAAATGTGGTATCCCATATACCACTCCGAATCAAGTCGCTACTCGCATTACAATTTCCTTCACAGATCCAAGATCCGTTCGAACCATCCCTTATGCATAAACATGTCTTTCCCAATTCGAGTCTGACCCAAAACTCAGGCAACGCTTGAATTATCCAACTGTTTCTCAACCCGTCTGATACCTTCTCAACACGAGCAATCGTGCAATGATCGTCTTCCAAAAAGTCCAACTCAATACCCAACGGTTTCACACTTTTGTTGTACGAGCAACTCGTACCAACTTATCCATATATTCCCGAGCCAAACTCAAACCTGCTCAACCGATGCGCCACAGCCAAGCTTCCAACTTCTATCCAACACAATCGCTTGACGAGCAACTCGTTCAAGGATCTATTCTCTTCGAATGTTTCTGCTCAAAACATGCTGCATAACCAAATCTCGTATGCCAACCAACAGATCCAATGAGGCAATCAGAAACTCCCAGATGATAAGCCAAGCCAACCCAACGAAAGCCCACACTTGTTGCACAAATACAACAACGCCAACCAACTTGCTGCACGAATGCAACAACGCCTAACGAGACTAAGCGATCCTACGAAAACCAACCAAGGCAACCCAACCAAGAAATAAAATGCAGCCAAAACCAGCAATAAATAGACTTATTGCATGAAACATCCGATGCGGCACCGAGTAGAGTCAAGAGCTAGACGACACGCGGAAGCTATTTAGAGTTTGTGATGAAGCGAAGGACCAAGTCCGAAGAAGTGAACCAGGCGCTCTGATACCAATTTGTCACGCCCCAATCTCCCGCAAGCTCGATAGTCCCCGCTGAACGTGAATCACCACGTTTACAGCTCTCCCGCAGGACAATCGTTCTCATCGGGACGTGATGCCGTACGAGCCTGGAGTTGCGCTCGTACAAGGCGATGTTGTCAAACACCAAATGTTATCATTGAAACAACCAAGTTGCAGCGGAAGTCAAGTATTGTGTACCAAGCACACAATCAGAGTATACACAGCGAAGCTCGCGATAGGGTCCAAATGAGATGCCCCGAGTCAATGCCACAAAGGCGATGCCACGGAGACGATGAAATAACTCTTGCTCTTTCTCTAGCCCACAATGGTACTTACAGTTCATACATCATGTCCCGTATATCCAAGCAGCGCCACTACGCCTGTGTACCTGAAATAATGCCCACAAACGTGGGTCAGTACACAACCGTACTGGTGAGCGGGGTAACCCACTCGCCTAAGCCGACACTAAGTAAAATAGTGAATGCAAACAGTTATATGGTGATCTTTCTAGTTGAATCCTAGATTCATTTCATGGCATATGAATGACATGTTAAGGAAAGCAGTAAAGCAGTTAAAGCATGCTAGCATTCATTCTCAAACCAAACGACAAGCAGTTAAATATAAAGCCGACCCATCTAACTCAATGTCATCGCTTGCACGATAACATATCGAACCATCAGTCTCGCCTCAATATCCATCCTCAACCAAAGTTATATCCCACTCTCGAGTGCACACTCTTGCCGAGGCAAGGTGGCCGCGCCTACACGATGCACAAACCAACCAAAATAAAGCAAGCCAACATCTATTCTTATATGAAGTCACTGGCCAAGGGCCATAAAGGACGTTGATCGGACAGATCAATGCGGTTCTATTCGAAACAGCGCTAAGTAGCTAACCCACCTGAATCGCATCCAACCGCTGGTACCGCGCCCAAGACGCGTTACCCAATTGTCTCCTCCATGGCCGAACGGTCCCGGTGCCCCGGAGCACTCGTTCGAGGAAACCAAACCCTGTGCCACTCAGGTTGTCCGTGACTATGCAGACACGTAGGTATGACGAGAGGATCGAACATTCTCGCCCCACCAAGCGATCCTAGACTCGTTCCACCAATAATCCAACCATCACATCCATAACCATTCTTCCAAAATATCCTTCCAAGGAACCCAAATCTCGACCTCAAAACATAGCCCGAGGCATCAAAATATCAAGTGTTTCATAGGCACGAAGCCTCTTCTCAACACAATCCAAATTGGTGCAACACCTATGCTCGAAGCCAAACCCATGGCACAATGCCGTTTCAGTGGCACAATGTCACATTCGTGGCACGATGCCCCATCAAACGACACAACGCCCTCGCCGATACAGTTGTTCGGTTTCGAACCACAACTGCCTGCTTTGCAAGACAAAGCATCCTTGTGATACACGCACACGGGTGCACGTTCGCTCGCCCGAATCCCGATATTCTCAATGTTCCCATTGCCTCAATTGTATCATTCCAACTGTCCAAGCATAATCCCAATTATCCAACCAACTGCCTCAAATGAATAATCCAGCTATCGTATCCAACTATCCAACGCGTAAACCATTCAAGCCACAATCCTACCAAGCCAACGACGCACACTCTATGCACGCCTCAGTGTAGTGCTTCCCGATGTTTCAGTCCAAGTGTTCAAGCCATTACGTGTTTTCCATATTATTAGGCATGAAGGAGTAGAGGAGAAGGGAAAGAGCCCACTCACCTATGTTTGAATCCGTTAGGCATCCTGTCCTGCCGATACGGCCAATCCCTTGAACCCGTGGTCCGATGCAAGCGCGATCTACTCAACTGGTATGACCGTGCGAGTAGGCCGTGCTCTCCAAATCATCCGACCGATCGGACTTAAGGAAGACGGCATTATCGCTTCCATTCAGCTATCCAGTACTGTTCGGAACGAACACCTGATTTCCATCGAACCCGCTTAGCCATCTGCACATTGAAACCAACTCGATTAATCCTTCTTCCCAAAATCCAACATTTCAAATGTAACCAGCATTTGATTCATTCAATCCGACTCAGCGTAACGCTCCGAGCGGTTGCGGGCGTTACAGTCGCCGCTACCGCTCGCCACTTCTCCCCCGTCCCCGCCACCCCCCCCCGGCTGCCGCTCGCCACTGCTCCCCCCTACCCTCTCGCCACTGCCCCCCCTTCCCCGCCACCGCCCCCTGGCGGCCGCTCGCCACTGCTCCCCCCCCCCTCCCTACTTGCCACCGCCGCCCCCTCCCCACCGCCTCCCCTGACCGCTTCTCGACACAGACCGCTTGGACCTTCTACTGGTGTTGGGAGGGGGGCGAGCGCTGTAAACCCCCAGAAATTTTCAGATTTTAAAATTTAATTTTCTAGAATTTTCGGTAATTTTTTAACTGATTAAATCAATTATTTTCTGGTATTAAGTATTTTTAAATATGTTTATTAATATTAAAATATTATAAAAATAATATTTTCTGGTGTAAAATAAAAAATTAGACATAGGGTAATTTTTCTGGATTTTATTGGACCCTGGAAGCATTTTTAAAGCCCTAAAGACCAAGTTTTAAATAAACCAATTTAACACTAGAAATAAACCCGGTTTATTTCAGAATAAACCAAGCTAAATCGAACCGGACCGGACCGGTCTAACCCAACCCAACCCAATTCCTTATTGGGTCAGATCCGGGCCCAATATCCAAACCCAACCCGAACCCGACCCGCTACCCCTGCTACAGTACCGTCCCCTCCCCCGACCCTCGCTGTCGTTGCGATTTCCGACCGCCGCCAGTAACCGCCGCCGCCTTCCCCGCGATCGTTTCACCTCGGCGCCTCTGTCCGTAACCGCCCCGCCTCCTCCGGCTGTAACCGCCTCGACCTCGACCTATAAAACCCGCCCAGCCCCGCTGCTCCTCCACCACCAGCCTTCCGCCACCGCCGTGAACCCTATGACCCCCAATTTCCTTCTCCTCCTCTTGTTCTCCTCCACTGCCGGAGCGAAGAACCCTCAGCCACCACCCGTCTCCCCTCTCCACCTTCCTCCTCGAGATCGGCCTCCCCGTCACCCTCAGCCCTCGGCTCCTCCGCCTCCTACCACCGCTCGATTCCCTCCGCCGCCCTCGTGTGCCCTAGCTCCACCTCCCTGCTCCTCTGTCACCCGATGGCCGAGCCTCAACCGCCAGTGCTCCGCCGAGAGCAGAACCCGCAACCACCATAGCCACCCACCTCTGTCACTCGCCGCCCGAGCCCCCGGCGTCTCCCCCTGCCTCGTCCCTCGTCGCAGCCGCCTGAGCGGACTCCAGCAGCCTCGACCAGCCGTCCTGCCCTCCGCAGCAGCAGTCGCAGCTCCTCCCCCGGCCGTGCAGCCCCGGCGAATCTCTGGCCGCCTGAGCCCTAAAACCTAGAACAGCTGGGACACGGCACAACAACAGCCGGACACAGGACACAGCTCGTGTCGAGAGACACGCGAACACGAGAAATTCTCGGTTCACGGAGCCCTGTTCAGGTAACCCGTTCTCTCTCCTCGTTGACCCATTTTCGGTTCCGTCAGTTGTGACGCGTAGGCTGCGTGACCCTCTCGATGCCCGTACAACCCGCTCGGTGCGTCGCGTCCTGTGGTGATTGCAAACCGCTATCCAAAAACAGGAAAAATAACACTCCATTTTCCTCCGGAACTGAGTGCGCCCCGCCAAACGGGACGACTTGGTCGCGTGCGATCTTCACCGAAACGTGCGCGCCGTCGATATGGACGTGCGGGATTTCGCAGAAGTGGATTTGTATGTGCGTGCACACCGGAATCAACGCGTATCCGCCGACAACGTCCCGTATCCGCCTTTTCTGGATCTCGCTGTAACTTTGTGTACACACGTCGGATCGAAACAAAACTTATACCATCGGACTCGTAGCAATACGCTGGTCCTGTGACCCAAGTTTGGTTCGATTCTGAGAACGTTAAAAAAATCGCGTATCGTGGGCCCTACGGATCTACTTGACGGGCGATTTTGTAATCGGCTCATCGGAATCCAATTCTGGAAGTTCCGTTGGGTTCGTATCATCGTTTTGGACTTGTTAACACTAAGTTGGACAGATTTTGAGACCTTTGGTTCTGACACATTTTTTGATGCAAAGCGGCCCACATGTGGACCCCGATTGGACCTGAAAATATCATTTTTGCCCCTGTGTTCAAATTGGACTCAAGGACAGGCGTTTCTATCTATTTGATATTTTCTGGATCTGATGGTAATGTCTATTTCAGCAACCGGAGAACTGCCTGCAAATCTCGCTGAGGTCAGAGCTACAGTTGGAGACAGAACCACAGGCAAGTGTACCTTGCCAAACTCTGCAGTTTTTGTTACTTATTTCCTTGACATATATATTTGTTGTACATGCTTAACCTAGGACCGTGTGACTTACTTAGCGTCCGATTAATAGTCGGGTGCCAACACCGTACGCGGAGTTGTGTAACGTCACCTAGAGATGGATATCGTGACCATTTACATTCTCGTACTTGCCATATCAAGTACGTTATACCCAGGACACCTGACACTTTTCATGAGACAGAATCTTCCTGAGATATTCATGGTGATTCTGTATAGGATACATGATTTGCACATACATATTGTACATGGTTAGATTTCATTATGACTTGCTGCATTAGATATGATCTTGTATGACATGGACATGAGACTTCGTGAACCTGTGACGTGTGATTACATTGGGTGGGGAGAGATTTACCATACAAAAGGCTGATTATATATATATATATATATATATATATATATATATATATATATATATATATATATATATATATATATATATTACTTTACTTGAAGTGCCTTAGACTCTGACACAGAGCTTTGGTACATTACTGGCCCTTCGAGAGAATACTGCTATGGATTTCCCCGACACAGATCCTATAGTAGTCTCAGCCCAAATATGACTAAAACTCTCATTTGCATATCACTTAGCTGGTTATTTATTTACCCTATTGTTTCATTTATTGTTGCACTGCATTTATTTTGGCATGAGTTATTTTGTACCTTGCTATGTCCCCTGAGGACCTGGATCTGGATTATGTCCCCAGGGTTAGCAGAAGATATCTATCCTGAGGTGTACGAAACAGGAGCACTTCTCGGAGCAGTACCAGGAACCGAGGACGAGGTGATAGCCGAGGATTTCTCCTGAGTATATGCACATTCTATACTCAGTTATTTATATTGTTAGACTTTTATTTCCAGTTTATTGAGTTGATGTATCAAACTCATTATCGGGTTGTTCCCCGACTTATGTTTTAATCAAGACTTGTTAATGCTTTATAATTCTGATATTGTTATATTCATTTCTGTGGATGAGATTAGCAGACCCTGATTGTTGTTTTACAGCTTAAGTACATCCTGATGGGTCCATTAAATTGGGTTGCCCATCGGTGTGTATTGCTGGCCATTATCACGTGTCCAGTCCCTCGATATTTTGGGACTGGGGCGTGACAAGCGCAGGGAGGTGGCGGCAGTGGCGAGGTGGGGAGCGGCCGGGAGGTGAGGACGAGCTCGGGGAGGTGAGAGGCGGTGGCGGGTAGGGGGGTCGAGCGCGGGGAGGTGGGAGCAGTGGGAGTAGAAGGAGGGGGGAGGGATGAGTGGTAAGAGGAAGAAGACAATAAGGAGGGACATTTTGGTCAGATATTTTGGGTCAAAGTAGTTGACCGTTAGTCCTAGACGAATTTCGTCAAAAATAGGGGAACTTGTAGATTATAAAAAAAACTGTAGGATGAACCCTTAAATATGGTTTTTAAAAAAGTTGAAGGTAAGTCAAAATTTCTCTTTATTTTTTGGACGGTCAATCAGAGGCCGCCACGTGTCCGTGGTTTCCTTTTCAGTCCGGATTTTCGAACAAGTATCATTCTGTAATTTATTTAACATTTGCACTGAAAAATGACTTTTTAAATAAAAATGTGTCATTCATACGCGACTGCTACTATTTTTTCCAAACTCACAATAGGGTTGGAGATGTTCCTATAAATAAGAAAGAGCTATTTGATATTATACTACTCTTAGATTATGTACATTGATATTATCCCATCAGATTAAAAGTTAAGAATATTTTCTGAATGTGTCGTTAAAAATCTGAAAGTGTCGTTAATAAGTTTTAAAAATACGTTACAGATTTTAACGACACTCTTAGAAAGATATTTTTAACTTTTAATCTAACAGAAAAATAATATTAATATACCTATGTAGTATCAAGTAGCCAAAAAAAAAAAAAACCGCTATCATACTCTTACGTTCACCTGCAGTTACCACATCCCGGCTTCTCACTTCTCTTCCTCATCTTTTCTGACGCTCTCTCCACTGAGATCCGATTTCCTTGTCGGAGCTCCGCTAAGAAACAATCAGGATCCAATAACCTGACAATTCCTCGCCATGGACGTATGGACTCTCAACATCAAAACCGGAGGCCTCTCCTTCGTATCTGCGAAGAGGAGGGCCCTCGGAGAGGAGCCCGCTCTTAGCGGGTTCGGGTCCAGACGGGTCTCGGAGCTCGGGATGAAGAGGGATCCGGCTGCGTACCGGTCCTTGGTGGTGACGGCCGCCGGGAAGAAGAAGAACCGCGATAATCCGTCTTCTTCTGGTGAGTGCGCATGTCTCAAAGTGTCTTCTTTTTTTAGTTAATTTTTTACTTTACTTGTGGATTTCTGGGATTATTTGTTGAATTTATGATGTGGGTTGTGTTCAGTTGTGCGAGGATTGTTTGATTATGTTATAAAGGTGTGATTTTTGTATGAGTTTTTTTTATTGATTTGGGCGATTTCTTGAGATAATTTAGTGGATTAGGGTTTGTTGATAATTTGATGTTGGGGTTATTCAGTCGCTTTCGACTCCTATAGAAAGTTTTATAATGGAAAAAAGTTGCAATTTTTAGTTTTAATTCACTCGAATATGATTTGATTATGTGATAAAGGTGTGATTTTTGAATGAGTTTTTGATTGATTTGGGCGATTTCTTGAGATAATTTAGTGGATAAGGGTTTGTTGATAATTTGATGTTGGGGTTATTCAGTCGCTTTTGACTCCTGAAGAAAGTTTTATAATGGAAAAAAAAAAGTTACAATTTTTTAGTTTTAATTCACTCGAATATGATCGAGACTCCGAGGTTGTTCTGTTGCATCGAGGAAATTTGAGTGGGTTATGTTCTTCGTACGTGCACATGATGGAATGGTTCGATATTTGTTCTTGAAGGCTAGGCAAAAGGTTGTTGGCTCGCTATGTATTATGTATGCATAGAAATTCTTTTTAACCATGGATGAGTAAAAGGAGATGTAGAATGATATCAACCCCTCGGATATTTCAAATACTGATGTTTGGATTTCATGTGATATTAGGTGCCGAGTTATTAGCAAAAAATAGAAAAGACAAGGAATTAGGAAGCTTTGACTGGAATTGAGGAAGTATAGTTCATGGGTGTTCTAAAATAGTGTGTTGGTAGGAATTCGCAGGATTGGGTCCTAATTCCTCAGTTACACATCCAGTATCCAGACTAGTTATACATCAAGTATTCAGAGAACAACATCTGGATAGGACAGATTGGAGTAATGTGAGAAGCAACTAGTGGTCGGGAAGAGGTTATCTACTCTCTGCTTCATCAACGTTGCACAAATACTCCACTAAAGGATTGTATCTGTTTCCTTATCCTAGCTGACATGTATCTGACACGATACTTGTCGATTATGACTTGCATTCCCATATGCATGGATATATATATCATACACCAATGTTTATACCACTAAAATTCAAGCGTATGCACGTTAAGTTACACATTGCTTCAGTCTGGTATATACAATTAGTTATTTATGATGCAGCATTCAAGCCCATATATGTAAGCATTATCACTATCTTGTAAAACTATCACAAAATACAGTTCATATCACCATACAGTATCAGGCATAATTGCCAATGCTAGAAAAGTGTTTCTCAAAACCGTCGATAGATGATGAAAAGTATACACTTTTACATTCTTTGAATGTCAAAAACGAAATATACTTAAGAGTTTCAAATTAGAACCTAAACTGATCAGTACAAAAACTATAAGAAGTTTGAACAAACGTAACAATCAAAACAAAATACAATTAAAAATAAGGCAACTAAAACATGGTTACATAGATCCAGAAAGCTTAGTCTTTAATGGATGCCTCTTTATTATTGGAAAATATCCCTTGTACAGATATTAACAAACTTTTATAAGAACTTCAAGTCTCAAAAGAGCATTACTTGCAATACGTTAAGTGGAATTTAGACCCATCATCACAAATTTTTTTCTAGATATTTTTCTTTAGCAATTACAAAAGACATGCATAAAAAGTGACAACTGCCTCGCCTCCGAAAAAATCAGTTCGAGACATGAACAAAGAGATATAGTATCAAATGATTCAGACAAATTAGTTGTGAGAACTAGCTCATTTCTTAAGATATGGGCAATTGTGTTTGCCATGTGTATAAATTTTATTAACGTGTGACACAAATTTGATTGCTTCTTTTGTCGCTTAATCACGATTCCTTATCAGCCTTCTTCTACTTCCCTTCTTTGATATGTTAGGTGGAAGTACATAAATTTGATCAAGAGTGCAAAAGAAATGTGTGAAGTGATGCTTTTGAACCAATATCAACAATTGAGCTAGCACATTGCTTTATTCTCTTTTAGATTTGGCATACTTCTCTTAGCCTTCAAAGTTTAATATATTAACTCCTCTGACATTCTAGCTTTACACACAACATCAATCCAAATATCTCATAATTCGAACATATTTTCTTCATTCATGTTCTTAAAAGATTTACCAAATTCATTTAGTGTCATAAAAGAGTCATAAAAGATAGGATACTTATAGCACAATATTGTTGATCTCTTACAGATATAATAGATATAAAGCTCATCAACTTTGTCGTGCCTAAAATGAATTTCATCATCCTTATAGCTTAGAGGAGCATTATGAGAAGTTTGCAATAGGGTTGTAAGGAATTGCATTTGATGTCCTTTTACACTCAGTGATAACAATGTTTGCACCTTCACTTCTAATCACATCTGTCCAACTATCCAAAAGTTAGTTTAAAACTCATTTGGAAGGTCACTAAAGATGGGATGAATATAATTTTACTAATTTGCATCATCATAGGAGTGTAAAACTTAGTCCTCGACATTTTGCAAATCTTATTGTGCTCTAACCATCTGTCTTCATATTACCCTCTTAAACTTCGTCGGACATCTTTTTTCAGAAGTAAAATGGCTGAAGAAGGGTTGTGGTTTATCTCCTTCTGTAACGATCTGACTTCATATACTTTACTCTCACAAGATTGTGTACTTCCTGTTTCTGTTAAATACGTCCTTAAAAATCCGTACCCACTTATTTTGGAACCTATGCGTATCAGAAAACACTGATTACAGTCGAATGTAAACACTGATTACAGTCAAATTCATACTCACTGATAACGTCCCCTGGAACCAAACTCCAATTTTCATTTGAATTAAAAACACATGTAACCTTTAGAGAGAGACGTTTTTGGTTTTTCAATATGGACCACGTGCAAAATCTATATCATTTAATACCAAAAACTCATTCAATAGCAATGCTCATTATTAGGTCTTGATTGATATGTGATAGTAGCATTCCTTCTTGTTATCAACAATTTAATAAAAATAATCAGACAAATGTTTCTGTTGTCTCTCTAAATAACAAAGTAATACCATTATTAGAGTATTGTTCACGGCGATTTGCTCTAGTGAATGATGCAAATATAATGGACTGCATTTTGGTGTCATACATTGTGTCAGGCACAACTATATCACCAAAAAGCATACATTTTTATCTAATACGTCAATTTGTCAAGAAGACATGTTTTATTTTGTGTTCTTTATCTATTCAAATGTAAAATAAGAATTTGAATCAACATCTTGCAAGCTCTCATTAACTCCTTAACATCACTTGAATATATTGTGAGATCTACTTCTAAACATATGATAATATCCTTCCTTTTCACCCTTTGGCTTAATGTGTCATATAGATCTATGCAATTCTCTAGAACAACTTGTATCTTCTTATCTCTTCGACTATACACTTCATAGTCTAGGGGAACTTGGAGTGTTCTCTTTTGTTGCATAAGTCTATGCATATAGTCAAAAGACCCGCCAACTGATTGTCTGGATTTTATGTAATGGGCCTCCATGCTCATAGCTATTTTCGTCAGGAATTTGGCCTCATGGCAACAGTTGGTCACGAGTGTCAATTGTTTTAGGTTTTCCTATGCTCCGTTCTCGACCCCTTTTTGATAGGAGAAGGTTCTTCTCTCTTCGACTATACTCTTCATAGTCTAGGGGAACTTGGAGTGTTCTCTTTTGTTGCATAAGTCTATGCATATAGTCAAAAGACCCGCCAACTGATTGTCTGGATTTTATGTAATGGGCCTCCATGCTCATAGCTATTTTGGTCAGGAATTTGGCCTCATGGCAACAGTCGGTCACGAGTGTCAATTGTTTTAGGTTTTCCTATGCTCCGTTCTCGACCTCTTTTTGATAGGAGAAGGCTTGGTGACGATGTAGTTCTGGATATCCAAGTTTATCATATCCTTCTCGAATAGCTAGAAGCCCAAAATTGTTGAACATTAGAAGTTCTAATGTTTGTTTGGTCCAATGAATTTAGTGGAACCTGCTTTCGAGGAGTTGTAATTGCATTGATATGATGTTCCGCATGCTAAGCAACTTCCTATTTTATGTCTTTATCTTCTAATTCGGAATGTAGCATTAGAATCTCAATCATAGTTTCTTTAGGTTTCTGTAGCTTGGATTTAGTAAGATGATCTTCATACAACTTATGCCTCAATGGTCATAATTTGTTGATGTCCCTCTTTTGAGCAAGCGTATGTTTTCTACTATCACTTTTTGTTTCTCGTCATATTTAGTGTCAAATTTTCTAATATCCCAAGAAGTAGCATTAGCATACTAATTATTAAAGCATTCATATTCTTTTAATAAATTAAAAAACATCCTAGTTTTAGTACCAATAATTCATCAACATTTGGCACAAAAGAATGGGGAAGAATGACGAACCTAACGAAGGAAAAATCATGAAATAATCCTAAGTCCTTATGCTGCAACGTTTGCTTTATCTTCTTTTTTTAATCTAAACATGTTCACTTGTTATGAAAAGAGAACTGTCTGGTTTTTTAATAAAGATGGAGAATAGTTGAATATATTGACATCAGATTATTTTGTGCATTTTTCGATCTTTAAGTTCAACCGTCTTTTGTATCTGATGTTGGCTAAAAGTTGATGCCAAACCTGGGAGCATGTTTTATTTCATTGTGAAAATGTGAATGCTTTCTTATGCAAATGCTAATGTCATTTTTTTAGAAATTTTCTGTCTAAATATTTGATTCATTGTGAAAATGTGAATGCTTTGTTATTTACATGCTAATGTCGTTTTTATATAGAAAATTTGGCACTAAATATCTTGAAAAAAACAGTGAAGTGGCAGCAAAAACATATCTTCTCAAAAGAGGTAGATCACAATTCTAGGTATATTGAGGCAAATGTTGTGAGAGATAATTCTACTAATCCCAAGGTACATAACCTAGAAGAACCATGAGATGGTTGTTATGCTAAACTTCAAATTGAAAAAAGGAAATATGGAGTTGAACAATTTGTAAAACATCATAGCCATGCAATTATGACACCTTAAAAGAAACATTATCTAAATATAAATTGTCAAATAACTGATATTTACAAGACACTAATAAATTCATTCAACCAACTTAACATTAGAACTTCTATATTCAACATGTTCAACCATTCAATCGGGAGGATATGATAAATCTGGATGTTTAGAAGTAAATTCCAGAAATTAGTTTAGTGAAATTAAGGAGCCAACAAGAATCTACAGTACACAATTGTTCATTAACAACTTGAAGAAGTAAGATGTTGATTCAGATTTTTATTTTACATTTGAATTGGATCAACACAAATTGAAAATGTATTATGGATGGATGGACGTTCGAGGAAGAACTTCATGTTTTATGATAATTTAGTTGATTTTGGCATAAATTATGAAACCCATATGTACTCCATAACCTCGCACATTTGACTAGAGTAAACCACCATAAGCAATCTACTAATGTTGGTGTTGCTTTGCTATGTAATGAGAAAACATAAACCTTTGGTTGATCTATTAATTTTATGAATGTAAGGGGAGAAACAAACCACATGTTGTTATCACATATTAAGATCCAATGATAAGCATTGCTCTTAAATATGGTTTTCAACAGTGTGCAGCATAAATTTTGCATCCGACATATTGAAGAATGTATCTGAAAAGATTGGAGATAGTTTGAATGCAAATGAGAAGTTTTAGGAAGAATTTAAACATTAAAGATATAATACTACATGAGAACTACATGACTTTCTAAGAGGACGAGTAACTTCTTGAAAAACTTATGAAAAAAGAGGTATGATAGAATTCTATTTTCAATTTGAGAGAGCAATATCAAGACAAACAGCTAGAGCAGGAAAAAGAAGTTTCAACTCATATGAAGAATGTGGATGAGCAAGTACATGCTCATACTATCTTTTATGACTTCTAAAAGAGCTCTGTAATTTTATACTGATGTGAAGGTTCAATATGGTTTACGTTATCACTGAGCTTGGAGAGAGACTGAGCATGGAGGAAAGTTGCACATAACATAGCGCGGAGAGAGATCGAAGAAAGTTACATATAACATCATGGCAAAGATCATATGAGGCTCCTCTGTAAGCTATTCTAGGATGAGGGGATTCCTTGCAGGAAGATTTTTTTTTGTATTAAAAAATGATAAAGTTGTCGGTTCTGTATCTATTATATCCCTAAAAGATAGACGAGATGTGCCCTGAACACCCTGATTTTTTATGGCACTGGAAATTAATTAGGTAAATTAATTGTGAATATGGAGGAAACAAATATTGTCAAATTGTGGAATCTTTGGGCTGATATTGTATGTAGAACTAGGCTGTAAAAGTAATTGCGTTTGAAGACCAGGGAAGGCATGACAAATCCAAAAGACAATTTATTAAGCAACAAAATAGTTCAATTTTTTTATGTTTGTTCCCAAATACATATTCAGTTGTTTTATGTGTTTCTTTTGCACTTCCCGTTGAAATTGATGTCTTTCCCTTAACATATAAAAAAGTAAAGGCAACTTAAGAAGTTTAGTAGCTTGTACGAAATTGAGCAACAAAGAAGAAACCAAGGTTGTGGCAAACTGGTTCTCACAATAAGTGCAATTGTCAAA
This sequence comes from Iris macrosiphon, assembly GCA_036927795.1. Classification (NCBI taxonomy): domain Eukaryota; kingdom Viridiplantae; phylum Streptophyta; class Magnoliopsida; order Asparagales; family Iridaceae; genus Iris; species Iris macrosiphon. The sequence goes on from JAYESA010000016.1 coordinate 146,936,584, forward strand.
ATCTTAAGCAATGGGATGGTTATCCATTCTATTTTGCTTTTAATCATTTCGCAGTGTATATCTTTATCTATGTTCTGTGCTGTTTTCTGGCAATGAAGTTCTCTCTTTTTTATTGTAAAAGATGGTAAATGTCTTTATAATTGCTAAGGAAAATGCTAGAAGAAAATTTAATGAAGAAAAAATAAATAGGTCTAAGTTTCATGTATAAGTATTGCACGTATTTCTCTTTCAAGACTTGTATTTGTACATAAATTTGTAATATTCAAGCACTAACACCTGCTTTTTATAATACAGAGGCATCCAAATCACTATTGATGAATAATTTGTATCGGTACATGTTACCATGCTTTTGTTGCTTATGTTTAATTGTGTTTTTTGTTGTTCACTACTTTTGTTTAAACTCCTTTTGTATTTGATATACTTTCTATCATCAGTCCATATGCAAAGGATATTTATATAAATTGAATCATTTTGTATATAGGTTTGTTGTTAGAATGGTTCATCTATGGGCCTCTGTAAGTTTTTGAAGTGTTTGTTGATTTGTTTCAATGTAACTAATTTGGCATGAAGACGCACTATGTCTGTACTCAGTTTATTAACATACTATTGGGGAACACCATTTACTGACAACTATTCCGGGACCCTACCTGTATCTCATTAGATTTGTTGCTTGCAAGCTTGTACAGATGGAATTCTATTGCATCCATTTTGTACTTCACATATGCACTTGAAGTGAACATTGTGACAAATTGACATTATGAGATAAGCCAAAAACAAGTGTCTGGCACCTCTGACTTTGCCTCCTTTGTTATAAAACAAGACCTGTCATTCTCCAGCAAAAATGACTTATGGTTAATAGTCTAGTTTTAGATGACATTTTAAAATTATTAATCAACTCATCTGTTATCTTATAAGGATATTGTGATCTCATATTGTTGAGATACCAAACCCTTTTGTTTCCATTTGACATGCTATTCTTTGATCCCTTTCCCTTCAACTGCGTTATCAGTTTTTTTGGTTCACCCTTTTTTTGCTCTCTTCTTCTTCTTAGGTTTCCCATTTTGCAATTTTGTACCAAGACAACAGAATATTATTAGTAGGCCAGTTCCCAGATTAAAAATTAAACCTTACTGGAGGATTGATGGCCTTTTTATGGTCAACCATCTATTAGATAGATTTATCCATCTAATATATACCACGTGGAAGACCTCTTTCCACTTCTCCAGGACTCACTTGGAAGCAAATGCTTTGGACTATTCGAATATGTGAACCTTGTCAAGATTAGTGTTAAGTGTTGATTAAAGAGGTTATTAAATGGAAACTCTATACTCCTGCATGTTGCTTCATGATATTTTAAAAGTAGACATCAGGTCGTTATCAGCATTTAGTTCCTTGATGCCCTTTTTGTGTGCTATGCATGAGATGAAGTTAGGGTATTTGTACATAATTCAATATTCAGTTGTAACAGATGAATATTCTGAATTGCAGAAAACAACGATCCATCAGTTCCCGAAGGGGATGGTCCGGAAGGCATTAATCTTGGCAATGACAAATCGAAATCTGATGAATCTATCCAGAAGTCTGGAGACTCATTGCTTGATTGGCGAGATTTTAGAGCTAATCTTGTGGCTCGTGCACATGTGAGTTGGCAAGAGATTCATAAGGGGCATATAATTTATGATTTTTTATTTAAGTCCCTTAATTCTTGTCTATTTCAACTTAGGTTCTCTAAATCTTGTAAGTTTCTTAGAAATTCCCGAAAGTACATACTTCATTAGTTATGAGCACTGATGATTTCCTTGACAGTGGCAATATAGTTGATCGTTTGCACCTCACTTGCCCTTTAATTTCTCATCTAATGGTTCGTCTTCTTCTTACCGTCCTCTCTCCCACCCACAAACCCACTCATCCTCTCATAACTTCCCTGACCCCTCTCATCGTCACCATCAATGCTGTTCTCCACCACCCTTATCACATCCCCCCCCCCAAATAATTATCCACTACCCCCAGCCTTGATGCAATTGGCATCACCTTAACTGTTGTTATCTTCTCCACGACCCTTATGGTTAGTTTAACTGGGGTACACTTTTAGTCTTTTGCCATCTTTAATTAGTGCTAATCCAATTGTTTGCTTAGTTTAACCTGGATGAAGCAAACATTGTCCTCATGACTACAGAAGCGTAGACCTACAAGCAAATAACAAGACTTAGGAGATCATGTCCAAATTGATCAGATTTAAGGGACTTAAAGCTGGGAAACCCATAAAATTTGAATTCTTGATCATTCTAGTAAGGTTCTCTGCTAACTTTGGCAAGTGGAGATTCCATGAAAACCTTTTCTTTTCTTTTCTTGCTTTTGTTTTCGGAAGTGACTCCCATTTTTTCTTGCAATATTTATTTTTTCTAAAAGTGGCTAGTTGTTCTACTGAACCTGATTTGTGTCATTATTCCTATCTTTTTCTATATTTCAGCTAATATTGCTAATATTATAATATAATTTTAATCTATATACAATGGATGAAATTTCACTTGGAACTGGATATCTATAGAGAAGGTAATTCCAAATTCTTATTTTAAAAAACTCTTCTCTGAAATGTTCGTCCAGGAGGTGCTTGATTCCTCTGAACCTACTAAGGACACAACCTCACAGAAGATGCCATCTCAACGGCTAGGTCCAAAGTGGGCACACCCAATACCATTTCCAGAGCCTGGGTGTGTACTTGTCGCTACCGAGAAGCTCGATGGAGTTCGCAGCTTCGAAAGGACTGTTGTTCTTCTCCTGAGATTAGGAACCAGGGATCCAAGAGAGGGCCCCTTCGGAGTGATCATCAATCGTCCCTTTCACAAAAAGATGAAGAACATGAATCCCACCAACACCGAGCTTGCTACTACATTTGCTGACTGCTCACTTTACTTTGGTGGGCCCCTGGACACGAGCATGTTTCTGATAAAGACAAGTGAGACCTCTTCGATACCAGGATTCGAACAGGTGGTGCCAGGCATATGCTTTGGCTCCAGGAATAGTTTAGAGGAAGCCGCTGGACTCGTGACGAAAGGGGTGCTGGGGGCCGAGGATTTCAACTTTTTCGTAGGTTATGCAGGATGGCAGTTGGACCAGCTGAGGGAGGAGATCGAGTCGGATTATTGGGTGGTTGCTGCTTGCAGCTCTCATTTGCTTAGTGATGGGGCATTCGCTGATTCTTCTGGGTTGTGGGAGGAGATTCTGCGGCTGATGGGAGGACAATACTCTGAATTGAGCAGAAAGCCCAAGCAAGATACCTGAGACCATAAATCATTTGTACATGCTGTGTCCCTCTTAATAGATGAACATCTTTTGGTTTCTATTTTTTTGTAGAACCTAACTCTTGGTTTATTGTATGTATGTTTTATTCTCTCTAATGAATGAGTTTGTTAGAATCATGTACTGTATGTTGAGGTTTCACTGATGACACTCCAAATAAATTATCAAATGTACATATAGTTGGAATGAAGCAAAATTATATAGAACCTTTTTCACGTTTACAAAACAAAATTTCCAAACAGTAAAGATTTGATCTTTGTTTCCATCTACTTGTTGGTGTTTTTGCCTTTGGATTATGAAAGATAGTCCCACATTGGCTAAACCACCAAGTGGGTATCTTAATATAATGATTTGCTTGTGTTGAGGTATGCACATGGGGTGTGGTGGGGAACATGGGTGCCATGTGGGGGTGTTTTATTAGGATGAAAAAGGATTTAACTCATCAAGGGAAGCTTTTTATCATGATCTTGGAATTTATTCCATAGGAGCTAAGTCTCAAAGGGACTTAGCGACTTGGAATCGGGGCGCAAAGTGGCGTTTTGTTGACGCACTTTGCACGGTGCTTATGCGCATTACTTGTGCTCGTTTTATGCGATATTGCTAGCATGGTTGCATGAGCAGGGTGATGCGCGGGCTATGCTGCTGCGCTGAAGGCAGAAGCAAGTCGGTTTGGATTCAGTTATGGAAAGATAGTCTTTAATTCAAGTATGATTTTGTGGGATTTGAATTAAATTCGTCATTATCTCTTTGTAACCGACTTAGGTGGCTAGACTCCTCTATAAATACTCTCTACTCAGTCCTCATTCAACAGAGGTTAATTCGAGAGAAAGATAGAGAGAGTTGAAGAGAGGTGGTTGCGCTGCCACTGTGGAAGTCCAGGAGTTCGCGAGTCGTGAAGAGGTGACACAAGCGTTCCAGAAGTTCTTCGAGAACTTGTTGGTTCCTAGAAGCAGATCGTGGTGGGACGAATCTTGCTTTGAGTAACGGTGATCTACATCACCCCAGCAAGAGTTGTTTCTTCATTTTTTTTCTCTTCTCTTCATTGTAAATACGTTTTGTCCGTCTGCAACTGCGATTGCAAGGAAGAACAAGAAGTTTGTTTTTCTGATTCTTTCATTTTTTTTTGGGTGCAAGTTGTAATTAGAAAAATTATATATAGTGATTCGTTGGAATCGAGGTTTTGGAAGGCAAACTTGTTTGCTGAAGCTTCTGAAACTCGACTACACTTTTGGATCAATAGAGGGTAGACTGCAAAGTTTATCATAAGCTCTGTTGACCGTGTTTAATCCATCTTTTGATTAAGCACCCAAACAAAAAATCTCAAAGCAAGATCCGAAGAAAATATGGAGAACAACCGCTCAAACCTTCTCGACACAAGTTTTAACAAACTTGAGAATTTTGACGGAGAACATTACAACGTCTGGAAAAGAAAGGTCATCCTGAATCTTCAACTCGTAAATGTGGACTACGTGTTGACAGATCCTGAGCCTATTGTTCCAGAGGGTGATAATGTTACTATTCAGGCAATTGCTTCTGCAACTGCTAAGCAGAACAAGTGGAGGAGAGACAACAACCTCTGTAAGTTGCTGATCATGAACTCCATGGAGGATATCCTGACGGAGTCATATAGCAAGACAGACCATGCTAAGGTCGTCTGAGAGGCTCTGGAGAAACATTACAAGGAGAGTGAGAACCGCAACAAGATCCACGTGACAGAAAAAGTTTGGAAGATGCGATTTGAGAACGACAAGACGATGTTGCCTCAAGTCAAGGATTTTCTCAAGTTGCGTCAAAAACTTGAGGATGATGGTAAGCCCATGGTCGACTCTTTCATCGTGGCAGAAATTGTTGCCAAGTTTCCACATAGTTGGAGCAATTTATCTCAAACGTGCACCAAAAGAAGATGGAGGTCAGCCTTGATCAACTACTGCACAACATCCATGTTGAAGATGAGTTGAGGGCTCAAAACAAATTGGACACGCTATCCAAACAGTTGGCAAAGGCCAACTTGGTGCATTCTGGTGACTCCAAGGGAAAGCAAAAGGCTTCTCATAACAAGAAGAAGGACTTCAACCATCTGAGGGTGAAGTCGGCATCGTTCAAACCAAAGCCTAAGAACGATGGGGCTTGTTTCAACTGTGGCAAGAAAGGCCACTTCAGCAAAGACTGCAAATCAAAGCCCAAACATAAAGAGCAAGGTGAGCCTAAAAATGTTGTTATAATTGCGCAGGTTGTATCGGCTGGTGTCGACACTGACTGGTGGGTGGACACTAGCGCATCCTGTCATGTTTGCTCAAAGAGGGAGATGTTCACCACCTTCAAGCCGACATCTGAGACGGTTATGGTGGCGAACCAGGCACAAGCTGAAGTACTTGGGACTGGAACGGTGGTACTGAACCTGACTTTGGGGAAGTCGTTGATGCTTCAGGATGTGAAGCACGTACCAATGATAGCCAAGAATATGGTCTCGAGAAGTTTGCTCTGCAACGCGGGCTTGAGGATGGACATCAATGCTGGGCAGATGGTGATGTCCTACAAAGGAACACACTTCGAAAAATCTTATTGCACCGTAGGGATGTTTAAACTTCAACTTATAACTCTGCATGAAATTATAAATGCAGTCTCTTCTTTTGGTTATTCTCTTGGGTTATGGCATAATAGACTAAGACATGTTCATTGTAAAAGAATAAACAAAATGTCTAGTCTAGGGCTTATCTCCAAATATGGGGGTAAGGGGGTGGAGAAGTGTGATGTCTGTGCGCAGACAAAGATTATAAGAAAACTGTTCAAACGGGTGAACCGAAGCACAGATCTTCTGGAGTTGGTACACTCAGACATCTGTGACCTCAAACAATTATCCACTATGGCCGGGATGAAGTATTTTATTATATTCATCGATGACTACTCTAAGTACGTTCGTCTATCTGCTCAAGTCGAATGACGAAGCATTTGAGAAGTTCAAAGAGTTCAGGACTGAGGCTGAACGTCAAACAGGGCAACAACTCAAGAGACTCAGAAATGATCGAGGTAGATAGTATAGATCTATTGAATTTGCATCATTCTGCAAAGAACATGAAATTATCAATAAGATGACTGTTCCATATTCTTCTCAATCAAATTAAGTAGCTGAAAGAAAGAACAGAACGTTGACAGAAATGATGAATTCTATGCTGTTAACTGCGGGTCTTCCAAACTGCTCTTGGGGAGAGAAGCTGCGCTAACGGCTACGTTCATACTGAACAGAGTGCCGTACGCAACATCCGATTTCACTCCTTATGAACTCTGGTTTAAAGTCAGACCCAACTTGAATGTCATTCGAGTGTGGGGTGTCTGGCGTATGTGAAGCTTCCGGACTTGAAGATTCAAAAGTTAGGCAAGAGGACTACGAAGACTATCTTCCTGGGTTTTGATGAGAAGAGTGATGCTCGAAGGTTTCTTGATATAGGTTCAAATCATATCATCGAATCTCGCAACGCAAAATTCTTTGAAGACAAATTTGCAAGGCACAAGAACGTTGTTATCGCGGACATTCCGGAGAATAATGTGAGTGTACAGGAGGCTAACACTTCCAATGAAGATATAGTCCAAGAAGAAAAAGTTATCATTCTAGAGACAACGTTCGAACCAGAACTCTCAGAACCGAGAACTAAGCGGATGAGGAGGCGGAAGGACTCCGGAGATGACTTCGTCACTTATCACGTGGAAGCAGATCCACTTACCTATGATGAGGCGATGAAGACCAGAGACGTTGTCTTCTGGAAGGAGGCTATAAATGATGAGTATGAATCAATAACCTCCAACAACACTTGGATGTTGGTCGATCTGCCTGAAGGAGCTAAACCAACCAGATGCAAATGGATCTTCAAGAAAAAGATGAAGGCTGATAGAACTGTTGACAAGTTCAAGGCAATGCTGGTTGCCAAAGGGTTTTCTCATAAATAGGAGATTAACTACTTTGACACATATGCTCCAGTAGCGTGAATGACAACCATCAGGATGTTAATTGCTCTGAGTGCATTTCACAACCTAGTTATACATCAGATGGATGTTAAGACAGTATTCCTGAATGGAGAGCTGACCGAAGAGATTTATATGCAACAACCAGAAGGATTCATCATCAAGGGTCTTGAAAACAAAGTCTGCAAGTTAGTAAAATCATTAACGGTCTAAAGCAAGCTCCCAAAATGTGGCATGAGATGTTTGATAAAGTCATAAGATCAAACGGCTACAGGATCAACGAGACGGACAAATGTGTTTACATAAAGTTCGCTGACGGAAGAGGAGTCACCATTTGTCTGTACATGGACGGCATGCTGATCCTAGGCACGGATCTAGTACGAGTCACTGGGACAAAGAAGTTCCTCTCATCCAAGTTCAATATGAAGGACTTAAGGAAAGCTGATATTATCCTGGGGATAAAGATCATCCGGACAGACATTGGAATGGAGATGTCACAATCTCATTATATTGAGAAGATACTTACATGTTGTGGATATCAGGATCTTCCAGGGATCGATACTCCGTACATGTGTGACAAGAAGCTGAAGCCAAATCCTAGGAAAAGCGTCAGGCAGTTGGAGTACTCAAGCGTCATCGGGAGTTTGATGTCCAACAACTGCCACAATGCCTGACATAGCTTTCGCCGTGGAGATATTGATTCGGTTCACGAGCAACCCAGGTATGGAGCACTGGAAGGCTGTGAAGAGGGTGATGAGATATCTCAAGACGACTCAGAAGTATGCACTGCACTACAACGGATATCCGACAGTAGTATGCACTGCACTACAGCGGGTATCCGACAGTAGTGGAAGGTTTCAGTGATGCAAGTTGGTGTTCAAAAGTAGAGAGCGAAAGGTACACACGAGGATACGTCGGGTGGTGCTGCTATATCATGGAAGTCGAAGAAGTAGACAATGCTCTCTCATTCCTCGATGGAATCTGAGTTCTATGCACTGGCGGCTGTAGCGGATGAAGCAAAGTGGCTTCAGAAGCTCATGTATGATCTTCCAGTGGTTGGTGCACAGATTCTGACGGTACCGATATACTGTGACAACCAGACGACTGCAGCGGTGGCATCAAATGATCTCTTCAATGGTAAGAAGAGGATTGTGCGACTGAGGCACATGGCAGTGAATGATCTTATCAGGACTAGAGTCATTGCCGTGATTAATGTTCGGAGCCAGAAGAATTTGGCCGATCCATTCACCAAAGGTCTTAAGTGCCAGCTGGTCAAGGACACATAAATTAAAATTGGCTTGAAGACATTTTGATGTTCTATCTTTGTAATTCTACCATAAAGTTTTATGCTATTAGTTCAAAGAGAAATCTACTATGCATCTAGCTTTTGGTTCAAAGAAGGATCATTGACTGGGAGAATGTCAGGAACAGTGGGTAGTCCTTTGGGACATTGAGGGGTTACGGACCCAGAACCATTGTTGTCTACTACTTGTTCTCATGGTAGAACAAGTCATATGGAAGGATGGCTTAGACGCCTTAATGAGTTCTAGGGCATTTAGAATGTCTGGCGTGCTTTTCAGGAAGCACAGTATCACAGCACTACAAAGAAGCGAGGACTCCATGCTACAGTGGGGTGACACCACAATGAGGTACCTAGATAGGGTAATGCCTTGGCTTCGCGAGTCATGTCACAGCGGCATAGCACATAGTCAAGTGGCATAATATTGTAAGTCTAAAGAGTGATAGGCAGCACTATAAAGAGACCGGTGCCCTCATGTTACAGTGGTGTGACACCACCAAGAGGTACCTAGAGAAGGTAAAGCCTCGGCTTAACAAGCCATGTCACATCGGCGTAACACCGCAAGGAAGAACAAGACTTCATGTTGGATAGTTTGGCACTACAAAAGAGGTTAGGACCTCATGCTACAGTGGATGACATGATGAGGTGGGACCTCGGCTTTGGACCACGTCATAGCGAGGTAGCACCGCAAGATAGCCCAAGGCTTCATGCCAAAGACTCTTTAAAAGAACTCACCTAGAATGTATGAAAAGAGATATAGGACGTCTATTACGGATAAGTTTGTAGACACCCAAGATACATACACCGAAACCAAGTGTGCACAGGGCCTTTAATGTGCAACCGAAAGCACAGCTGATATCATTGTGTGAGTGAGAATAATTACAACTATGGTGCAGAATTCAAGACTTAGTTCATTCTTGTATCATACTGCTATTTTACCCATGAAGAAAGATTCAAGTCAAAGCGACATCTATCCTAATGCATGATGGAAAGTCATTGTGGGGAACGCTCAATCCATATATTGAGATATGTGGAGGATTGTTGGTATTTTTGCCTTTGTACTTTGAAAGATAGTCCCACATTGGCTACACCACCAAGTGGATTGTAGAAGCATGAAAAATATCAAAGGCTCATGTGCGCCTCAGTCCTCATGCACCAAGGATCAAGTGACGCATAAAGTCACCTCAGTCGAGTCAGAGCATTTATGACTCTGACGGCAATAATGTCTCTAAACGCCTCAATTTTGACCTTGACAGTTGGCGTCAGTACTCACGTCATCGTCATGATTACTTTTGTCCATATACAGCTAAAAAGTGCCACGTATACATAAGACAAAGTCCCCATGCGTTCTAGACTCCATGCGTTCCATGCGTCTCTGGCCACATGCGTTCTGGCCCTATGCATTCTAGGCCCTATGCGTTCCAGACTCCATACGTTCCACGCGTCTCTGATCCTATGTGTCATATCCCGGCCCAGCATGGGTTGGACGTCCTCTCATGGGCGTGATGCCGTACGAGCCTAAGTTGAGCCCGCGCAAGGCCAGTCATAGAACGGGCAGTGAGAACTAGTTCGCAAGGTCAATATAGCATAAGCATAGAACGAACACAAGTATAATACAAAAATTAACTCTTTATTGATTCTGAATAAGTATTACAAGCGGCGCTAGGCCGAGATTACAAGTCGCTCAAGCTCTCTCTCTCTCTCTCTCTCTCTCTCTCTCTCTTGAAATAATAAAAACGTATCAAGTGGCTTACAACAAAGAATGATACATAGGTGATGTTCCAATATTTTTTCATGTATATGTGCTTCAGCTCCTGACGCAACACTCCAAGGATCCAGAGCAAACTACACGCCTTTGCCCGCATGAGGGGACACTCCGCACCGAACGAGGTTCTCCCGCACCCTGCACACAATCTGGTGGGTTATCAGTACATTGAATGCACTGGTGGAGAGGTTTCTCGCCCGCTCAACAAATTCAACATGTTCAATTAGTAATGTGCACTCTATCATTGTTGTCTTTCTAGTCGTTTCCTTAGCGTCAGTTTTATGGCAAAAATATAAAGCCTAACTCGTATGGCAGTGCACCGTGCGATATAAAAGTAACACCGTGAGACTTACCAACTTACTATTCGTCCTTCCCTGTCCAAGGTAAACCAAGTTAAACCGAGAACGAATATATATAAAATTAAGGAATCATATAAGCAAACACAAGTGTCACGAGCGGGTTCTGATTCAGGTGCACGAGTTACACGGATACTCGGGTGTGTTATACTCAGAAGTCTCAGGTATTCAGATACAGATATAGATACAGATGTGTTACTCAGAGTATTCACCTACAATGCAATGACTCGCACGTGAGTTACCACAATCGAGTCAACTTAATCTATATGACAAAAGGTCATTGACATGACCTATATAGTGGAAAATATAGTCAAGGCAAAGATGGTGTGCAAGCAATATATAACAGGGGCATTGTACCCATCCCGCCGATAATAGACGACTACTCAGAAGGTTCCGTCTAGATCGGATCAGCCACAGTGCCCCAGCGACCGTCCGCGGAACGAGATTCAAAAATCCCCCTTGTGCACAAGTTATCTGTGACCGCACGTATCCTCAAGTATTCTAGATTCTTACAAGTACAGGTACAGGTTCAAGTCAGGATCTATCAGGTATAAGTCAGGATCTTGTTCACAACTTATCGACTCCCCGAGCTGTCAGATTCAGTACAGAACGAGTGTTGATTCCAGAGACATCATGATCTTATCTTACTTGACTTTCCATGTTGCAGTCCCCTAGTTCGAAAAATGCCTTGGCGACCTAACGGCCCTGAATACTTTCAATATTTTCATACTTGGCTCGAAATGACTGACTATCTTGATATCCTTCCTACCTCAACTGAGCGAATCATAGATAGTGAAGTACATTGATTTGTGGCATATACATATGACAAGCATAGCGAACATGTAAAGCAGACAAGCATTGGAACAGTATGAATATAACTTTAAGGAAACATGCGGCATAGCCATACTTGAAAACATAAGCGATTACGCTAGCACGGGTCTAAGGGATAGTGCGAGGAACCAACAATAAACCAAGTTTTTTTTTTATGTTCTAAGCAAGTAATATAAGATGAAATTATTTTCTTAGCTAGGTGCGTTGTATTCTTATTAGCATACAAGGGGTTATCGCCTAGCAATCTATCATGTATATCCAAATTCTTAGGTATGCTGGACAAGCAAAGACAGGTTCATCGTAGCCACCCACCTGAATGAGGGCTTGCCTCGGCCAAGCGAGACTCCGAGTAAACCACTGAAACTCCAAGTCCAAGTGCTGATATATTGTTTGAGTTATCTTGTAGAACTGAGCGAAGTGGGATGTTACATAATACACCGCTCAAAAGAAGTTTCGTCCTCGAAACTTACTAAGATAGAACTCATCCAAGAACAACACTTGTATTCCAAACTTGAACATATCACATTTATCTTTAAATCCACGGGTACACTTATCGTTCATTTATCCATTCCAAGTCCGACCATATCCTTGCAGTCCATCAAATCCTTGCCTCAATCTCTACTACACCTAGCGCAGAGCTGCACTACTCAAAACAGGGGTATGCTATAACTTGCTCACACAAGGGACAAACTAGAACTAGGTTGATGTAAACCCCCTGATTTTTCAAGATTTTCAAAACTGGATTTTTTACAATTTTCTGGAATTTTCTGTAATTTAAAAACAGAGTTTTAATTATTAAATAATTTTTAAATGATAATAAACAGTATTAAAATATTATGAAAATAATATTATTGGGTGTAAAATGAAAAACTGGACTTAGGACAATTTTTCTAGAATTTATCGGGCCCCGGACCTATTTTAAAACACCTAAAAAGTATTTAACTAATTATTTATTTATTTATTTATTATTTATTATTATTATTATTATTATTATTATTATTATTATTAAACCGAGCCCGGCCCGGCCCATTGGGCCCAAACCGGGCCCAGCCCCAACCCGGCCCAGTCCCCGCCCTAGCGGGTCGGGTCGGATCCGCCAGACCCGCACCCGACCCGACCGCCTGAACCCGTCTTCCCCACTTCTCCCCGTGCCCGAGTCTTCCAGCGGAGCCATCGCCTCCGGCCCGCTCCGCCCGGCCTCCACCCCACGACCTCCGCCTTCCTCCCCACCCTCCGCCCGTCTCGGCCTCCCCTCACCCCCGGCAGCCTATAAATCCCTCTCCTCTCCCCCTCCACCGCCAAAGCCCCACTCCGCCACCGCTGCCACCGCCGCCAGCCGCCTCGCCGCGCCCAGCCAGCTCCCCCGGCCCCCTCCTTCTTCTTCCTCCCCTCTCCTCCGCCTGCCTCCGGCCTCGACGAGGCTGCAGCCGCAGCGGGCAGCAGCAGCTCCCCGACTCAGCGTCGCCACCCTCCGCCTCGGCGACCCCGCTGCCGGCGCCGCCTGCGTCCCGAGCCCCCGGCGACGTTGCCCCGGCCGCCCTCCACCTGAGCTCCGACAACGGCTCCGTCGAGAAAACCCTAACCCTAACCCTAATTTCTCATGTATCCGACACGTGTCGGACACGTGTCGGACACGATTCAGACCCCAGGTTTTTCAGCCCAGTTCAGGTGCGTGTATTTTCTTGCTCGTAGCTCGGATTTTGATTCCGTAAATTACGTTGCGAAGCCTGTATGACCCTCTCGGTGTCTGGACAAACCGTTCGGGGCATCGCGTCCTGTGGTGATCGTACACCGTGATCCAAAAATAGGAAAAACCAGACCCTGTTTTACCCCGGAACTGAGTACGCCCCGTCAAACGGGACGACTTGGTCGCGTACGGTCTTCACATATTTGTGCGCGTCGTCGATACGGACGTGTGGGATTTCGCGGAAGCTGATTCGGGTGTGCGTGCACACCGGAATCAACGCGTATCCGCGGACATCGCCCCGTATCTGACTTTTTTGCAATTCATCCTAATTTTGTGTACACACGTCGGATCGAGACGAAACTTGCGCCATCGGACTCATAGTAATACGCTGGTCCTGTGGGTCAAGTTTGGTTCGATTCTGAACGTTGACGAAATTGCGTGTCGTGGGCCCCACAAGCCCCGCTCGACGGGCGATTTTATGATCGGCTCATCGGAATCCAATTCTGCAAGTTCTGTTGGGTTCGTATCATCGTTCCTGACCTGTTGACACTAAGTTTGGTGAATTTGGAGACCTTTGACCCTGACACATTTTTCGGTGCAAAGCGGGCCCACATGTGGACCCCGTTTTGACCCGAAATTGCCGTTTTTGTCCTTGTCTCCAAATTGGACACAAGGACAGGCGTTTCTAGCTGATTGATATTTTCTGGATCTGATGGTGATGTTTATTTCAGCAACCGGAGTACCGCTTGCAAATCCAACCGAAGACAGAGCCGCAATCAGAGCCGAAACCGCAGGCAAGTGTACCTTGCCAAACCCTGCAGCTTGCTATTTATTTTCTGGACTTAATTATGCATCAGTGGATAAGTAAAGCTTGTCAACTCACAGTAATTCTTGTTATAGTATTTTTATTTCTTGTAGATTCATATGTAAACTTGTTCTAACTGCTCAACCCAGGACCGAGTGGCTTTACTTAGCGTCCGATTACCAGTCGGATGCCAACCCCGTACGCGGAGTTGTGTAACATCACATAGAGATGGATATCGATACCTGATAATTCTTGTACTTGTCTTATCAAGTACACCAGAACCCAGGACACGTGTCACTATTTCATGAGACAGAGTCTTCCTGAGACATTCAAGGTGATTCTGTATAGGATACATGTTTTATGACCTAGACATTACATTCATAGGCATTGATTCATAGCTATCAGACTTGCTGCATTAGTTATAATCGTGCGTGACATGGACATGAGACATCGTGGACATGAGACGTGGGATTACATTGGGTGGGGAGAGACACACAGACTACAGGCTGATATTATATATATATAATATAGTATATTTCAGAGTATAATTCATAGTTACTGCCGCTACCGGCTCCCCGACACAGAGCTTGTAGTGGCTTCAGCCTGAGTTCTAGTGCTGCTCTCATATTGCATATCACTTAGCTGGTTACATAGCTTATCCTCTTGTTTAATTATCTGCTGCACTGCTTTTATTTTGGCTTGTATTTTCTGTACCTTGCTGTCCCCTGAGGACCTGGATCCGGATTATGTCCCCAGGTACAGCTGACGAGAACTACCCCGAAGTGTACGGTACAGGAGCACTCCTTGGAGCGGAACCAGGAACCGGGGACGAGATAGTGGCAGAAGACTTCTCCTGAGTACCGGCTTCATTTGCTCAGTATTTCTATTTCCAGTTGATTTATTTCCTGTCTATTTCCTTAAATGTAACAGACTGATTCTCGGATTGTTTTCCGAGATACTTATTTACTCTTATTGCTTATTTATTTCCATTTTCATTACTTCTGGCATTTATTCTGTGTTTATCTGTTGTGGATGAGATAGATTAGTCTGTGACCTATATTATTGGTTCTATAAATTGCTAGACTACAGCTTAAGCATGCCCTGATGGATCCATTAAATTGGGTTGTCCATCGGTGCGTGCTGCTGGCCATTGCCACGTATCCAGTCCCTCAATATTTTGGGACTGGGGCGTGACAGTTGAACCACCCAACGTTCTATCACTTAACTTCCGAGCCATGAATATGTCCCAATAATCACTTAGTATCGCCTGACTAAATCCATTGTTACGCCTAACCAACATCCCAAAAATCTTTAGAACTTTAACTTCAATATCCACAAATTCCTTGCATATGACATTTCTCAAATCTAGATCCAATCGTATTTGATACGCAATCTTCTATCCCGAACCATCGCTCAATCACCCTAGGAATCTTGCACTATCTTCTAAGTTTATCACTTGCCACCTACACGTTTTATCTTCCGAAAATTTATTCATCGAACAAGACCTAGCCAATCCCTTATTCATACATCATGCATATAACAATCATGCATCCTAACCAAGTCAAAATCCACGTTTTGTTCAATCTTCCAGAACGATCTTTAACTTATTTCCATCCTGACCCATATCAACTTTATATCCAACCCGTTTATTAATACTTCCCTTTTTGTTTCCAATCAATCCTTTCCATGCCATGATTCATCAAGTATCTTTTGCCTTATAAAATCACCATGATATCACGAGCGGAGTTGACTAAAATCTAAGTCAATTCTAATTCGATTTCAAATGTTTAAGATTGCACTACCATCAAGAACATCTTCCAAGCACATAATTTTCATTCACATTCAATGCGTGATGCCGATTTTTTTACGATTTATTTCATATGTTCAACACCAACATGAATCCGACAAGTCCTCGATATTAATTTATAGTTTCACTTACACGATCCATTTTATTTCAAGTAATTCCACCGACAAATTCCCAATTTCTATCGTTTGTTCCAATCACGTCGAACACTAACTCTTCTAAGGCACATATCTAAAAACTACGTCATAATTCTAACTATTACTGCCCCAACACTGAAGTCTTACCCAGGAAAATCTAAGGTTGATCATACCAACGCAAATCTCGTCAAGGGGTCATCTGCCTAACCACTATGTCAGCTCACCAGGTCATAGTTACAATCATGATCACCATCCATAATGTGCAAATCCAGAGTACCACGCTCACCCAAAACTAAGATCAAACCATTATTCGTTCGTACGGGATATTCTACCCAAGTTTACATCACTCAGATTTCTAACATCAAGCATAGATCATCCTACCTAAACATATCTCAAGCCAGGGATACGAGTCCGTTCAACAAAGTCGTCCTAAGGTAAAATCTATTACAACATAATCCTCGATGTATCCCATGATATCGAATGTCAACCTATCAATTTGCATAGTCTATCTCCTCAGAAGTATCCGCTAAGGTCAACTTATCCATATATCCAAGTCACGTTCACCAAGTCACGGTTCAAATCTCTAAACCATAATTCTCATATCGGATTCTCTAAATCGTTCGACATGATTCACGTATTTGTTCACAAAACTATCAAGCACTACTTGCATCAATATCCAAGCTAACTTATCCTCGACTTTGATTCAATTTCCAACTATATACTAGAGCAGTCCTCAAACTCATCGAGCTATCCCTTGTTATGCGTTCATTTCATTTGAGTCATAATTTATATCTAATCTCTTCCTAAACATTAATTCTGTTGTATCAATCCAAGATCTATCTTCAAGCATTCATTTTCTTAAGTTTGCATTGATCACAAATCTATCATTCTTGAACTAGAGAATTCTCGAGCCCATGTCTACCAATCTTTATTGCGATCTATTTCATCGAGTTTGTCCATATAACCATCGAAAATTCTTGAACTAGAGAATTCTCGGACCGTCAACGAAGTAAATAAGTAGTTGCAGTACTCGATCGCCATCGTCACGTGTCCAGATTAAATATTGTACTTAGATTTTATGTCTAGGATTTATTTGTACTTTTTATTGTTGTTAAACAAAAGTTTCTTAAACTTAATGGCGAATATAGGTATCTCAATATAATATTTTGCTTGTGTTGAGGTGTACACATGAGGTATGGTGGGGCACACGGGTGCCATGTATGGGTATTTTATAGGGATGAAAAAGGATTAACTTCTCAAGGGAAGCTTTTAAGCTTTTTGTCACGCTCTTGAAATTTATTCCATAGGAGCTAAGTCCCAAAGGGGCTTAGCGACTCGGACTCGAACTCGGGCTCAAGGGCGCAAAGTGGCACTTTGTTGGCGCACTTTGTACTTTACACTTAGCACGTCAGCATCGGCGCATGGTGCTTGTGGTCTGTCACAACCCGCACCCAAAAAATCGGACATGAGTCGTGGGTATGTCCAGCCTATGCCGCAGAATCGGTGGTAGAACGTTGTAAACGTCCGTTCTAGGTCACAATATCTATAAGTCACAAAACCTGTCAATATAACCTCTCCAAAAGAAGGGCAACCACGCAATATATATATGCCTCAATCACAATAACTAGGGGAAGAGTAAAAGCACGATAAGATATCACAAAGAAACGAGAACCAAAGAGCAAGTACAATATCCAAATATATAGTCCAAGTCTCTAAGTCTACAACATCCACAGGAGCAAAAATAATAAATACAGTCATCCAAAATATCAACTGGGAACAACCCAGGAAAATCCACCTAGCTAACTAAGGTGCTAACGGCATCTCCTCGACGGGCTCCTCCTCAATCTCCGGGTCACAACACTCCTCGACACCAGGCCCGTAGAATGTCGGACAAAAATCCTCAAGATCCTCTGGAAAAAAAATATACCCAGTCAGGACTGGAGCAAAGTACATAACTCTAAAAGTAACTCCAAATACATGGTAATGTGTATATGACTAGCAATAGAAAAGTATACAAGATGCACAGGAAAGTAAATACATGGTGGAACAGATAAAGTAACTGCAATGTAAAACTGGAGAATAATACAAGTAGTAGAGAAGTAACTACATGTAAGAAAACAGGAATACTAGCTAAGTGCCTTGAGCACAAGTTCGTTATGTGATCGGCTTAGGTTGCACATGAATAATCTACGATAACTCCGTTATGCGTGAGTTGCATAATCGACATACACATGAATACTGTTTGGCTTTGATCACATAACCAACTCCTACTCTCCTCCCCCACTAATACTCTTGGATCCAACCACGACACGCTACGTACATGATAAATAACTCACGCACATGAAAGCGAGAGTACACGAAGCACATGATAGCACATGAGAATCAATACCCGAAGCACATGATGAAATACACGTGATAGAGTACCCGCTGAACACGGTAAGGGGGATAACATCTCATGACGGGATCCAACTAGTACCAGCTCGTGAAACAATATGTCAGAATCAAGTATTACAGTTCTAGAACAGGTGATATAAATGCTATCATGAAATGGCAGAGGTAGGTACTCGTCTGACGTCCTGAGCAACTGATGAGGATCGAGATCCGAACTGGCGTTGCAAGAACCTATTACGAAAAGCAAGGTTAAACGGGGTTCTATGGAGTTAAACTGATATAAAATAACTAAAAATAAGCTTCTAGGGTTATTCTAGGTCGAACGGGTCAAACCGGTAAAATTTGGATCAAAAAGTTAACCTGGGGTCCAAAATGTCAACTCTGGGTCAAAACTAGGTCAAATGTTGACTTTTACGGTCAACGTAAATAATTATGGTCAACGCTAGGTCAAACTAGAATGTCCCTAAAATTCTAGGTCAAAACTAGCCCATTAAGCTAGTAAACCCTCAAACTAGCCTCCTCAAGATACCGGGATACCCTCGGTGTCCAATATCTCAACCTAGGCTACGCACCCCGCCTATACCCACTAAAACATATGCTAACACGCGTAAATATATACACCAATACATATAAAAGTAACTCTAATCTTATTTCTAGGCAAATGCTCAAAAATATTACCCCGATACTCAATACCTTGGGTATCTCAAGGTATTGAGATACCTTGATATCTCAAGGTATTGAGATATACACTAACCCTCACTAACACTATTAACTAGCTAACTATCTAGCATAAATATATATTCTTAGCTATATATCTAGGCTAATATATATATATATATATATATATATATATATATATATATATATATATAAACACGTATGCATATATACCTACTGTAATGCCCCGTTCTCCCTATTCGGGGAGCGTGGCCAAGAAATACTTACGACCGTCCGAACGGGACAGATTGAATCAAGATCCTTTCCTCGTTATGGATTGGTTTCTTCAGAATCATGTCCCATATTCAACGGATCGTGCCTCAAGGAAGGACTCGGCGGCAGAGTCGAGAGGGGCCTTTCCGTTGCGCTGGTTTCCTTGTCCGTTTTCGTGCCGCTTGGTTGCTTTCTTGTTGGTTTTATCACTTGCGTTTCCTTGAATGGTTTCGATGGATTTCATTGTTTTCGTTCTTAGGATCTCGCAAATTCATATCGAACCTCGGAGACCGAAACAGGAGATATTGATCATCTGTTGGTGCGTACAGGTGATCGGGTAGACGACGCACGCGCGGAGTCTTAAAGTTCTCCCTTTCTCTCCTAGTTCTCCAACTTGTGAGTGGCTTTATTTCGATTAGCACCATTCTGCCAAGTCTTTACTCTAATAATAATTGACTCATTATGCATCCCGTTCCAACGATATCATGATAAGAATAAAACTGAGTCAAAAAGAAAGATGAGTTAGATTTGAAATACTTGAAATGCTTGTCACTTGAATGCTCAAACGATCTCATTGATGCGTGCTTGTCCGCTATGCATTTATATATTCATGTTTTAGTTGTAGCTAAAACTTATTCTATATAACTGTACAGATGTATTGTGCAAGCTATATTTGAAATAAAATCACTTGGACAGGAAGACTATGCCAATGCACTATGCTAAAGTAGATGTATACATTCTTGTGTTTTGAATGCTTTATCTATTGATTTAGTATAATTGCGTAGTTCGGTCAGACAACTTGTGCACAAGGTTTAGTTCCTGTGAACGGCGCCCGGGGCACTGGGACCGATTCGTTTCGGGCGGAACTCGGATAGCTACGCTAGCAAGACTAGCACGGGTAAGGCGGGGGAGGCCTTGTAGCGGGGCTTGCTACCCGAGCTGCAAGGGTCACCGCTTACTGTAGCTATTGTCCACGGTGGAAATGATATGCCATGACCCAATGTACATATATTTTTGCATTGCTTGCTCAAACTAATGATGTCTTCGTGGCAGGAAAGAATATGGTAAGTGTTATGCAGGCATTTCAGACGGAAAGGTAAAAAGTTACCTAACGGTAGCACATTTGTTCCGTAATTCGAATATATTCAATGCTTGCATGTAAATTGAACTAAGACAAGATAGAAAGACCACAATAATATTGCATGTTTCATATGAACAAACTTGGATTCGGTTAGTTGGGTTAGCTCTCCCTCACCAGTACTTTCATAGTACTGACCCTCGTTGCAGCAGGTTCCCCGAGCCCGAGCGACGCGGCGAGGAGCTGAAGCTTCTTTCTTCTCAAACCAGTCCAGGATCCGACGCATTATGTTCGTGACTTTTGAAGCTTGTACAAAGCACTTGGAGCAGGCGCAACCCTTATATGCGGCTCTGTGGCAAGGCGATAGCTTCACCAGCGGGTGTTTATCATGTCTTTTGAAGTTTTAGTAAAATGATGTGATGTATGGGAACGGCTATCTCATTTTGTATCCAAGTTGTAAGCCTGTGTGGCATCCTTCTCGTTTTGGGTCAAGAGTCTGTAAACAAGATGTTCATTATCAATAAAAAAGAAACTTTTCTATGCCTCAATGTGTGTTATCGTACTTGCGTACTCTGTTGCATATGTTCTAAAGATCATCACTATGCCTAGGCCTAGTGCACGCTCGCCCTACGCGTGCACGGCATCACGCCCGGGGGACGATTATCGATTGGGCAAAATTGGGGCGTGACACCTACATAACTATAACTATAACTATATATATATATATATATATATATATATATATATATATATATATATATATATATATATAAACTCATATACATATATATAAACACACATAAACACAACACACACACAGCACCAACGCACGCACAACCATATAAATAACTATAAATATATAAAATATAACTCGAGAACTCTAGCACACACTTCCCGAAGCTAACCTAACGAGCGCACGAGCCCGAAACCAAGAAACTAAGTCGAAATGGTCGTTCGGTTATTTCGACGAACACGTGGTGTGCGGTTCGCAAAATCTCGTGAAACGCGCACCAAACCTACTCGAAATTGGTCCAAAATTTATCCACGGGTTCTAATCGATGTCTAGATTCTAAAAAAAATGCTAACTCATCGATTCTAGATCCTGGGCAAAAATGCGCACGCACATAGAACCTACGACGACGAAAACCTCCAAATCGTCCGAAACGCCCATTTCTCCGCGATACGACTTCACGTGTCCGAACGGAGACACGTACTTACTCTCAAGACATCCAAGCACGTCTAACTAGGTCTGTCTAACCTAGGGCATCACCCAAAATTGGGCCAATCTCGGATTTCACCCAAAATTGACACAAAACCTAATGTCAAAGTCTCCAAACACAACCAAACAAGCTCTAACTTTCTCCCACGGGTAGCCTTAAGGTCTAGAAAAGTTTTAAACTACTAATTACACTATATAATAGCAACCACTAAGAGAAAAGTTAGGGTTTACCTCTTGGGAGTTGGAATCCCAAGGCCAAAGTCTCCAAAATCCTTGAAATCACCACCCTCAAGCCTCCAAGTCAAACCTCTACACTAAGTCTAGGCTCTACACACCTAGGTTAGAAAAAATTATAGGGTTATGGTTCACATAAATGGAAGAATAGAAGAAGAAAGAGAAGAAATTGAGAACTTACTTGAAACTTGGAGGAAGGAAGAAGAAAAAGAGTGGAGAATGGAGTGTGGAGAAGAAGAAGAAGTAAAAATGGAATGGAGAAATGAAGAGGGGGGGGGGAGGTTCTGTCCAGATCTGGGAAAGGGGCCGGCTATGCATGAAGAAGTAGGTTACATTAAGCCAAAAAGACTAAAATACCCTCTCCTTTAGTCATGCTAATTGGGATTTGAGTTTGGGGTTCCAAATGCACTCAAATTAACTCATAATCACTCCAACTAACTTATTAAAAATATAATAATTATTCTAAACCCAAAAATAGGCCTCACAAGGGTGTTGGTTGGGTCGGACATGGGTCCACTAGGGTCTGACACGGGTCCAAACTAGCCAAAACCATAAAATAACCAATAAAAATAATACAACCATCAATTAAATATAAATATAAATATTTATAAATAATACACAATTTACTAAATAAAAATAAAAATAAATAACCCTATTTTCTAGAATTGGGTAGTGACATGCGCATTAGTTGCGCTCGTGCGCTCGTTTTATGCGCGAGTTGCATGCGGTGTTGCTAGCATGGTTGCATGCGCAGGCGCATAAGCAGGCTGCTGAGCGGGCGATGTGCGGGCATGCGCGAGCTATGCGCGCATGCACTGCTGCGCTCATGCGCCGCTGGGCCGATGTTCAATCTTTTGAGTAAGTCCCGAGACTAATACTACTGGTGCACATCTACTATTGATGAAGAAGAGTTCTTCGCGAGGAATTTTATTTTTTATTTTTTATTTTTTATTTTATTTTTTTTTTGGTATCATTTCTCCAAGCCGGACAGTAACTATATAAGCCACTCAACCGTCCGAGAGGGATTCGAACTCAGAACCTATCCGTGAGTGTCCTCCCGCACTACCACTAGGCTAGTGCCTTAGGGACAGTTCTTCGCGAAAATACGATTTAACTAAGTGTTGCCACCCCCAATTGAAGAAGTTGGGTGCTTTGGTGGTACTTTGCCAAGATCTGTGCAGCGCAGCAGGTACGCTAATGAGTTTAAATTTGTCATTTCTTATTTGATCACCAAATCTTGATCCCTGTTTTTATTAAATCTTGATTTTCTGCTTTATTGTTCGAAACATAAAAGGAAGATGGTGCTTGTTTTTTTCTGTGATGGCTGTAAATAAACATCTGCTTGTGACAAAGATCGTTTAGACATATGTAGCTTGCTTAGTTATTTCTGAGAAACATGTTATCAGGGGTTTCAGTTTGTATATATAGTGTCAACCGCATGATTCCAACTTGTACTCGCTGTATTTACAAAATATGATTATATCAATATCAATGTTTGGGTTTCCCATATTGATTTCACTGTTTTTTATGTTCTGGTTTCCTGCACATAATATACAATGCTTTTAATAGCAATTTGGATCCTCTACTCCACGGAATTAGTTAAGGAGAACTTTAAAGCAATCTCAACCGATGATACAGTTTGGATTGCTTTGTATAAGAAAAAACAGTTTGGCTTGCTTTGCATAAAAAAATAAAAAAAATAAACGAAGGGGTTTTAATAGAACGCATATAAATTGATTCCTTAGTTTTGGTGTTAAGAGAACTCCTACGATCCTTAGAAGATTAGGATAGACCATTTTGGTGTAGCATATGTATAGTTATTTTATGTAGTTATTTTATCGAATTTATCTTCAGAGATCTGACATGTATGATGTACTGAAAACTTTGATAGTGATTGTGTGAACTGCGGTGATTGTGGGTTTGTCTAGGTTATTGTTTTTGCTCGTATCTTTCCATCGATTGCTATGATCGAGTAAATTGATATATAATGGTTGAGCATGTGGTCATTATTGAGGTCTAGACAGCGTATTACCGTCGATGTCGAGACATAGACTTGGATTCGCTTACGTGAAGTTTTTAGAGGGATGGATAGAATTTGATTATATGTGGAAAGATGGGTACAGTCATTGGACTTTCTAGATATGACAATTACATCAAATTATATTAATCTCAATGACAAAAATCATTCTGTAAGCCTTAAACTTTTACTGCACTTACTTAATTCAGATGCAGTTAATGAAAAGCCAGCAGAGGAATGTTTGAATTCAGAGCAATGTGAATCCGGCCAGCCACCAAAAAATACACACCATCATAAGTATCACTATAGAGAAGCTCCAAAAATGGGTCTTCCATCTGTCACCACCTCCTCTTCCATGCTCTACGTGTGCATGGCTCGTCACTCACACACATGCAACAGCCATCTCTCTCTCTCTCTCTCTCTCTCTCTCTGTTCTCATCTTTCTATTTTCCAGATAGCTTCATAGCCACCCCCACCCCCAAAAAAGGAAAAAGAAAAGAAAAACTACTCTGATCAAGTAGTACTTGGTGATCAATGATGGATCTCTTCAACAGCTTCTTGAATTTGGTGGTGCCACCGACCAGCATGGTGATGCTGGCCTTTGCATGGCCAACCCTCACCTTCCTCCATGGGGTGGAATGGCTCTACCACAGCCTCTTCTCAGAGAACATGGAGAACAAGGTGGTGGTCATCACCGGGGCCTCTTCCGCCATTGGAGAGGTGACACATGATGATCACAACTATATATCGTTATATAGCTACTCCACTCAACTTAATTGATTCCTTACCTATCTTGACATTTCATTAATTAGTTATTGCTGTTGAAGATTTAATTAATGAGCTAAACTGTTAAGTCATCTTTCAACTTCAAGTTTAAAATTATTTTGATCACACTGATGACAAATCTAGCCTGATGTCTGATCACTATATATGCTTTCACGATCTCTGAAATCTCTTGCTCAATTTTTTTCAATGATTATTATACTAGTAACGCAATGTTTTAGATCTTAACATTTCCTGCTAATTGGTTTTATCCTGAATTGACCACCATATTTGATTATTTATAGTTTTGTTTGTGAAGGCATTTAGTCCATTTTAATTTTTGTAAATATTCTACTTCATTGAAATTTATTGCATTTTCTATAAAAGATTATTCGTCCTCTTTGATTTTTGCGGCATATATGACTGTGAAGAGATACTAGCTATTTAAGGTTCTCAGTATCCGAAACTGTATTGGCAGTTTCGGATTGGAGTATCCGATTTTCCGGTATCATAAAACAAATAATTATTAATAAATTATTAATATTTTAGAAAATATATTTTATACATTTAAACATAAATTTAAGTATTTTAAATATTGTTTCTTAGTACTTTTGAAATTGGATGAAATAGTAGTCACCATTGCCGATTGGTTTACATGCGATAGATAAGTTTTCTTCTTTTACATGCTTTTACAACTTTACCATGGTCTTTTTCGTTCAATTTTGTTTGCTGAATTGACCGAAAAAGAGATCCCAATGCCGATATCGGTCAGTATCGGTCAGTATCGGATCGGTATCGGCTGATACTGCAAACTGCTATTTACTAAATATGCCAAAAAAAACAGAGTATAACATCTGTAATTGTTGGAGGAAATGGTTGACATGAGATGTTTAATTCTCGAACTTGGTAGCAGTATTCAAATTTTCATTTCTAAGTAACATTTTTAACATGTCTAATAGGCATTGCTTTCTTGGTTATGTGTAATAAGAGACTGAAAGATTCTTCTATATGACTATATGGATCACAATGCAGCAACTAGCATACGAGTATGCAAGGAAGAAAGCAAATCTAGTATTGGTTGCAAGGAGAGAGAACAGACTCTGGGGCATAAGGGAGAACTCCTATATTTTGGGTGCGAAGCACGTTCTCGTTGTGGCGGCTGACGTCGTCAAGGAAGAGGACTGCCGGAGGTTCATCGGGGACACTGTAGCTTATTTTGGTCGATGTAAGTCTCTTCCCATCCAAAAATCCTAGGGGAACTCATGAGTTCTTAATTTTTAAAACTCAGCCACGAAAAAAACGTTTGGATTACATGCACATTTGATCCCTTGATTAGTTTTCAAGGGACTGAAGAGTAAAATAAGGATACTTTCAATGTTAGTGAAAATACACTATGTCACATCCATATTGCAAGTTATTATTTTGAATTCTTAGAGTTTCTGTAGTCGAATTGCTTTCCCATCTCTACCAGAGAATGCAGCAGTTGCAAAATTCTGTTCTTGGAATTATTGCATTATTATTGGTTACGGCTAGTTTCAGGAACCTGCCATATTCTTCTTCGCATGTATTGAATAAAGTTCTTTGGTTCATAGGGAACATTTATTGATTAGCACTTGGTTTAATGTTTTAGTAATATTGAGTAGAAATTTGATGAGAAAATAATGTTCCAAGAACCTAAATATTCTTCAAATAAGCAACTTCTCAGTTAGACCAATATGTAGGATACTTTTTGACATTCAGTTAGCAAGCAAGTAGATATTGAGGTTTCATTATAAACTTCCTAGTTTTGTATTTTATAGTTGCAATACTTTCATCATTGTGTCTGATGTTTTTGTGCCGAGTTTGACAGTGGATCATCTAGTGAATACTGCAAGCCTGGGACACAACTTCTTCTTCGAAGATGCTATGGACACTTCTGTTTTCCCACATCTGATGGTATGACACAGCAAACTACCATTTTTTTCTTGAACACTGATTTACTGAACTGCTTGATTCAAGATAGGCAGCACTAAGTAAGCAAATATCAAATATGTATCGAAAGCATAAATGCATTTCGGAGTACTGAATTCTAATTTCACACCAGGATATCAATTTCTGGGGCAATGTATACCCAACATATGTTGCACTCCCTTTCCTGAGACAAAGCCATGGGAGAATCCTTGTGAATGCCTCGGTGGAGAATTGGTTGCCTATGCCGACCATGAGCCTTTATGCTGTGAGTAGCAAATATTCACCACTCAAAAACATGTCTTCTTACAAACACATGTAACCTGAATTATATACATCTTGTTTGCTAATTCATTAGGCAGCAAAAGCAGCAGTTGTGAACTTCTATGAGTCGCTTCGATTCGAAGTGGAAGATGATGTTGGGATAACAATCGGAACCCATGGCTGGATCAGTAGCGAGATGAGCAGAGGGAAGTTGATGCTCGAGGAAGGATTGGACATGCAATGGAAGCAAGAAAGAGAGGTACGTGCCATCGCAGTTGGTTATAAAACTCGATGATGCTAAGTGGCTCACACAATTTTTTTGGGTATAATTTTGAAACCCTCAGTAAAGATAATGGTGGGGTTCACAGACGCACGCTAAATGCGAACAAACATCGACTACTGAACCCACAGAGAACACTACTTGCTACACGGGACCAAGCAAAGATCAAACACTAGTAATATGTGGTGGCTATGGCTTCCAAATCATCCAATTTTTACATGTGAGGGTAATCATGCACAAATTGATCTTCTCTATAGCCACGGCCCTATGTTCTTCCTCTCGAACCAAGAGCTATGATATCACAGTTTGTTGGGGTTCACATACGTACGTAACGGATGTGATCGGACGTTGACCACCGAACCCACAAAGAAAACATGGCAGACCAAGTAAAAGATCAAACGCTCACAATATGTAGTGGCTATGGCCACCGTAACAAGTCCCAACCTTCTAGTAATCAAAGACTGCAATACAAAGTATCTATCGACTCTCTTGTCCCAAGAGTCAACCCCTTACGATGAGTCATATATTTCAGAAACACAAATTACTTCTATTCTCGCTAATTTACATTAGCAAGTCTTCAAATTTGTGTGTGTAGGTTCCCCTAGGAGGAGGACAAGTGGAAGAGTACGCCAAGCTACTCGTTTCCGGGGCTTGCAGGGGTGCTTCGTACGTGAAGCACCCGAATTGGTACAACATATTTCTCCTCTACAGCGTACTCGCTCCCGACATTCTCGGTTGGACGCTCCGCATCCTGTTGAACAGCCAAGGACCATCGACTAGGAAGGCGTACTCCGTCGCTGCTCCACTTCTCGAGGCCCCGCCGCCTACTCGGAAGGCCCTGCCGGCGCCTCAGATATTCTCCCCTGCTGCAGCTGCACTCTCTCCTGTTGCTAATCGCGCCCATGCAAGGAAGGTGTGAAGGGGTGGTTTGCTTGCTGTTACAGTTTGTTGCTATTTCTAGAATATATGTGTGTTATGTAGATTTGGGTACTGTAAGAACAACTTACTTAATTGGATGGGTTGTGTGAATAAAGCGTGGCTTTAGCCATTGCCATACTTTGGATGGAGAATCAATAATCTCTCCTATATTGGACAGAGATTGCATAATGCAATGCGGGAGAAGTTTGTTCTCTCCTTCAGACTCCCCCACAGCGATGAGCTTGGTAGTTTTTTTTTAGTAGGCTCGGCATTTAGTACAAGGGTTCTGCCTGCAACCCAAGAGCTGGAATCAATTTGAAGTTTCTGGTTAGTGATGAGAAAGGATTTCCTTGCATAGAAGTGGAATATGTTCTTTATGGTTGTCTCGTCTCGACAGATCTCCTTATTGGCTAGGACTCTGTACGTTGGTCAGGATCTCATATTTGCTCACAAACATATTCATGTGCAAGGTCCAAGTCCGGCCCGTTCCGGTTTCAAATCAGGTGTCGGACTGGATTTAGATTTCTATACTTAGGTCTGGCCGAATCCGTTATAGTAGATGGGCCTGAGAGGACCGGGTCCTCCGGCCCACCCAAATTCGGATCGGTCCGACCCGACTCACTTGGAACCTCTAATTGCATTACTGCTGATATCATGCAGAAATTATATGCATTGAATCTCCTTATATTCTCCCCAGCTCTTCTTCTGAACCATCTTTGTTATAAATCGGAACATTTTTTACAGAGAGGTTTTAGCTCGAAATTCTTCATTCAAATTATAGTGGTGATCTATTATGTTCTCATAAGCCCTTGGTCCTATGCCCTCCACTAGGTGAAGGAAAAAGGCAGTGCCTACTAATTTATAATGGAAAAACTTATGTCACTGAGGAACGTTGGTCGTAAATTTGAAGAGTTTGCTTTTACACCAATAAAGAAAAATTCTACACAGAAAAAAGGCAGTACAGCAAACGGTCTTCCGTACTTATAACGGAAAATTGGAAGAAGAAGAAATTCATGTTCATTGTAAGATCACTTGGTCATAAATTTGAAGAATTTGCTTTTACACTAAAGAAAAATTCGACACTTGCAAAGTATTTTGTGGGTTTATGTTGTAAAGAGTATGAATTTTGTTTTGCATCAGTGCCTTGCTCTCCATGTCGATATGCCTCGGAGACAAAAAGTTGTTGTATAACTAAGTTTGCCTTAAATTTTTGCCTCTGTTATGATATTAAAGATGATGTATCTAGAACGTTGCAGACATTGGGTCTTTCCTGTAGAGGCTCTAGGGAGAGGAAATTGGCAAATGTAACGAGTAAAGATAATATGTCAATCCCTTGTACACCACATTTGTAAATTGCACATCCACCAGAGTACAACACTTTAACTAACCATCAAAACCACCACTCATGTGTCCAGACAGGATGGAAATCAATCCGCCTGGGTCGGATCAAACCGGTTCAACCAGTAGTTGAGTTAACCTAAGTGGCCAAAGTTCATTCTGGATACTGATTCAATTACAACCAGATTTTGAAAGGAAAAAAAAAAGCAAGTCCGAAAAAGCTACCGGTTGGCGGCCAGTCTGCTTTTTAAAACACTGCTACGGTTTTTAAAACAGTGCTACCACTGCATCCTATAACCAATCTCAGAAATTGTTTATCTTGCTTAATGAGTATAAAACACCTCGACCTTGCAAATGATCCAGAAATTGTGATCCTTACTGACCTTGGTATTCGCTTCAACTAGGTGAGTACAACGTCCCTTCAACAGATCAACGGAACATAAACAATCCAATAGAACATGGAACACGATTTATACAACACTTGGGACTCACAAAGTATAGATGGTTGAAATAAAGTATAATGAGCTAAATTTACGTTATACAGGTCCTCCTATACAAGAAGGTGAAGATAAGGCGTCAAATCATGAACAAAAAAATCAATGAATTAGAAGATCATACAGTTCCAATTCCTATACAGCACAGGGCGATTTTTTAGCAGGTGAAAACTTCTCTTGAATTTTGGGGAATGGCCTCAGCAAACTACGCTGTTGTTGCTTTCTGCCTCTCCGGGCTACATTATGGTCACTGCTACTGCGGTCTAAATCTGAAGGATTTTGAGAGGATTCTAAACAGTCCATCAGGATTATCGGCATGCACCTGAAGTTTAAAGCAAGAGTGAGGTGTGCCAGTGGAGCTAACTTATGCCACAATTAAGACAAAACTAATATTGGCCATTCAGCATTTGGAAAACAATTTAGCACAGCGAGCATGAGGAATATATTAGGGAGGAGCCCAGCTCGTCAAGCATATATATCATATTTCTCTTGCAGCATCTTTTCCCAGGTGGTAATAGAACAAGGTGGCAGCAAAATTTTAACATGGATGCATGAGAATAAAAATTAAAATACAGTAAAACGCAAGGGAGAAACTATTTTGGCATATACCATATAAAGTTTAAAGCTGGCAAGCAGCCCAAAAAGACCACAAACTTTGAATTAAGAACAAAGTGTTTGTGCCTGTGTGTGTATATATATATATATATATATATATATATATATATATATATATATATATATATATGGAAAAGGAATGAGAAGTTACGACTCTATCACAAACGAGATCAAACATCATCCACACTTATAGATCATACACCTACTACATACTCAACACAGTCAATGTTATGTAAGTTTCCTATTAGGGAGGAGCCCAGCTCATCAAGTATATTTATTATATTTCTCCTGCAGCATCTTTTTCCATGTGGGATTAGCCACAATGAGCTATGCGAGTCTGCGACCTCTGATTGCAAGTTTAGCAATATAGACAAGTTCGATTCTACTTCCGACTTCTGCGTTTTGCTCTTTTTCCGGATATAATTAAAAGTGCACTTCTTCGAAAAACCTGCACTTCTTCCCTTGGTAGCTTCATATGTTTGACATCGAGTCTGCATAAACTAGTGCCCTACATGATACCTCTCTTGGCCCGTGAATTGTACTTCCTCCCTAATCTTTCTCTTTGCATTCAGCCTGTTATCGTCAAAGCTAAGGGTTGCATCCCCCTCAGCCATTGACAGCGTCATACTCTCTTCTCCAGCCATTAAGGCTTCTCCGTCGATCCCACATGTGGAGGGTGTATAATTTGCTCTGCAGGGACAATAGCCTTCTCATTCACCTGAACACGGTCGTCCTCCTGCATATTCTGACTGCTTTCCTTCTCCCTTCCATACATCTCCAACATCTTGACCGTCCACTACCTTTAGTTGTTCCTGTGGTGTAGTACCCACGCCTGTTTGTTGTTTTTCTACTGCAAGTGGACACATCCTGGTTAGATAACCAAAACATCTACACTCGTCGCATACTGGGGGAACCAGTCATATTCTACAGCTTACGAGTCATATTCTACAGCTTGCGAGAATATATCACCCGATGGTATAAAATACTCAAGTTCCCGCAGTAGTACAGTTGTGGACTCAATCTCCACAAAAATACAAGCATATGCAAGCCGCGATTTTCTGGCCGTCGCTTCATCCGATTTGATGGGGTTGCCTATGAGGCTGGCTAATTTCATAATCATGGACGTGCTCCAATATTGAATAGGTATCCCAGGTAGGCAAATCCATATAAGGACTGAGTGAAGAAGGTCCCTCTCGCATTTGGTGTTCATCTACCATTTATTGATGATGATCAAGCGACCGTAAAAAATCTATAGTCCGTTTTGCAGGACACTCAACATCCTCTTGCAATCCAAATCACTATCCCTGGAGAAAATTTTCATACTACCATGTGGCTTCCAAACCCTTTTGGCATGAGCCCTAATTTGGTTGTAAAAATGTCGATTTTCAAGGACATAAATATCAGTGTATTCTTCCAATATTCTATTCTCTTCTAGATCATCTTCGGTGAATTCAACAACCCGTCTATATTCTCTAGTTGTGTCTGGTTCCACATATTGCATTTATGTGCATGATTGCACATATGTTGGACCACAAATCTCTACCCAGGACTTGTTTCGTGTTCCAAATATAACTGGGTTTCGCTTCACACGTTGGCCACCCAAGTTGTGCAAATCAGTTGCACGACTGAAAATTCCATCTTTCCTTTCTCTTGGTTCCTTAAACCCTCTATTAGGTAAGTTAGGATTTACCTGATAGGAAAAACGTCGACCTTCTCCTATCTAAACTCTTCTCAACGTGCCGAGCTGACTGCCAACAGCTTTTCCTCCCATTCGGAGGATTCGCGGCGTCTCTGGCGACTGATGGTGGTCCATCTACCTTCAGTGGTGGTGGCTGGATGACCAACATGACTGGAGAACCCTCCTCTGCCGCTCAGTCACATAAAGCTCCAAAAACTGGCCGGGGAGCTCAAGGCCGGGTGCGCCAGTGGTCGCCGGGTCTGCGCCGGTGGTTGACCGACGGCCGACTCCATTGCCTCTCGCAGGAGAGCTAAGGTCCCAGGTTGGCCTGGAACCCGAGGATCGCCTGGAGAAACTCCAGAAGCTACTTCCGATATTCTTTTATATATATATATATATTCCATATCGCTATTCACAGGTATTTTGGGAGAGTATGTCATAGCAGAGAATTTCTTGATATAATAGACAGTCATTATAGCATTTTTTTTTACCAAGGGTAGAGCTAGAATTATAATCTAGCGAATATACAAAGAGAGAGATCAAAGGGGGGATCTGGATCCCCGTTCTTAAGCATCTCTGAATGTCTCTGAAATAGTAATCATTGGATTGTCTTTTTTAACCGTACAGATTATTTCAAAATCTCGCAATAAATCGGATAGTTTAAGGATCTAATTTGTACGGTTAAAAAATATATATAATGACTACTATTTTGGAGACATTTGGGGATGCTTAAGAACGGGGATCCTAATCCCCCTCATATATTTTTTTCTTTCTTCTTTTTTTACCCTTTGATTGACTTTCAGTTAACTGACCCCCCCCCCCCCCCCTCATATATATATATATATATATATATATATATATATATATATAGAGAGAGAGAGAGAGAGAGAGAATAGGTAAATTACAGGTGTCCAGCTAGGGGTGCAACTTGGGTGGACTAAACCCGAGCACGATCGGGTAAACCCGTTAATGGGTTGGGTTAAAGTTGAAGATATCCTGGCTCGGGTTCGAGTTAAAATATTTGAACCCGATCGTTGGGCTCGGGTTCATGTGTCGGATTACCCAAAGAACCCGATATATATATATATATATATGGGTAAAGTGCAAAAAAATTCTCCTTAGATTTGCCTCGGAAGAAAAATAAAACCTCTTAGACGCTTAGAGCAAATAAACCCTCCCGCAGTAAAATTTTCGATCAAAATGCCCCCTCCCGTCAGCTAAATGTTAGGATTAAACGGTAAAAAAATTGAAAACCCTAAACTACCCTTCCCCCTCACCCCCTTCAGCCCTCACCCCCCCCCCCCCTCCTCCTCCCCTCCTCCTCGTCACCGAGCTCCACCCTCCCCACCCTCCCCCCGCGCCCCCCCTCCTCCTCCGCGTCTCCACCGAGCTCCCCCCTCCTCCTCCGCCTCCCTCCTCCTTCTCCGCCTCCCTCCTCCTCCTCCAGCCCTCACCCACTCCTCCTTCCCCCTGTGCCTCCCCTCTCCTCCTCCACGCCTCCACCGAGCTCCCCCCTCCCCCCCCCCCCCCCGCACCTCCGCCGAGCTACCCCCTCCTCCCCCCGCGCACCCCGCCGCCGCCGCTGTCCCCCCCCCCAACTCTGTTGCTATTGCGCCGCCGCTGCACCCCGCCACCGTTGCGCCGCTGCCGCAGTCGAAGCATGAGGGGGTGCCGGAGAAAGAGGAGAGGGAGAGAGGGTTAGGGTTAGAATTAGGGATATTATTATGATTTAGGTTAGGGTTGGGGTATATTAGTCATTTTACGTCAAATTTGATTTCTGTTAACGATAAAATTCAAGGGGGTTTTTTAAATACAGTGGTGTTTAATTGCAAAAACGTAAATCTAAGGAGGAGTTTACACTTTACACACACACACACACACACACATATATATATATATATATATATAATATTTCATACTTCTTAAATAAAAAGTTTAAACCCTAAATTTTTTCACCCAAACTCTTCAACTCCTTATCATAAATCTCAATTCAGTTTGTATTTTGTAATGATTGAGACTTTATTACTACTTGATGTGTTTAATATTAATCTATTCTACTATATAATGCGAAAAGTATGCTTCACAGTGAAAATTTTATTTCCAACAATGTCCTTCAGTATATTTCTATTCTACTATATAATGCGGAAAGTAGGCTTCACAGTAAAAATTTTATTTCCAACAATGTCCTTCAGTATATTTACTAAATAAAAAATAATACCTACAATAAATTCCATTGACAAACAATTCAAGAGATACATTAATGTATTACGGAAATCGAATGGTCAATGCTACTTGCTAAGTCTTCTAAGCTGTTACCACGGAATTCTAACGGTTGAACACTTAACCAATTCATCAACATCATCCACTCCAAGGAATTCGAACGGTTGAACCCTTAACCAATTCATCAACATCATCCACTCCAAGATACGTGCAAAGCACGTGCATATATACTAGTCTTGTTTAAAATTATTTTAAATATCATATTAGAGACCAATAAATCCGATGGACTCGACCCGACCTGAGGAACTTGGGTTCCTTTTCTATTCCGTCGGGCTCAGTCTTGGGCTTCATATCATGAACCTGGGACCGGATTGGGGTTGGGCTCGAGCTAGGCTTATGATTCATCGGGTTGGGCTCGGGTTGAGCTCAAGCCCATCCCACACCTCCCGTGTTGCACCCTTATGTCCAGCGTCTGCACCGGATTTATTACAACTCTCTAATAACTCGTACTCAACGTCCATCTCGACGACACAACCCATACTCAGGTCCATTTCGTCGTCTTCAACATCCATCTTGGCGGGGGCATGTCCATTCCTCCGCGTCCTGCTAGCTCTGGTTATAACGTTCAACCCTAACAGGATTACTGTAACTGTGTTTGCGATCTAGCATATCTACGAGCACCTCTTTGTCACTTGAGCTTGGAATATATATATATATATATATATATATATATATATACAGGCAAACGAGCGTCAGGTTGTCCGCTGCTGTATGGCATGTATGGAGAGAAACGAATACACGCATATTTGAAAAACTGACTACTACGCAAATAGGCGTCATGCATAATATTGAGTATGATGTCAGTTGTATGTTATAAAGGGGGAGAGATGTTGATGTCAGATGTATGATATAAAGGAAAGACGGAGTTGTAATTTTTAATTATCAATAAATTTACCTTTTCCAATATATATATATATATATATATATATATATATATATATATAAGGAATCGGGATTCCCGCTCTTAAGCATCTATGCATGATCCCCGAAACAGTAGCTGTTGGATTGTATTTTTTTGAACGTTCAAATTAGATCTTTAAATTATTACATTTCTCGCGAGATTTTGATCTAATTTGAACGGGCAAAAAATACAATCCAAAGGCTGTTATTTCGAGGAACATGCTGGGATGGTTAAGAACGAGGATCCTCGTGTGTGTGTGTGTGTGTGTGTGTGTATATATATATATATATATAAAAGAAACAAATAAAATATGTGTATATAAAAGTTCATAAATAACAGTTGTGTAACAGAGGCTGGGCTCTAGACTCTACTTCAAGGGGTTGGAGAAGGTAACGTGGTTAAGTTAGCTTCGATTAAGGGTGGAACTCCCCGTTTCTCTTTATACTAGCAATTTTTTCGGAGAAACTAGACTAGAAGGACCTGTGCTTGATTTACATATCCTCTTATCAAGACTTATTCACCAAGGGTACCTAAAGGCCTCGTCTTCAGTCTAGTAGACAAGGTTGGCATGTGAACATTTTTGCCAACCTTGAGAGAGGGTGTAAAAGATCAGGAGTGAAAATGAATCCATTCCGACCAAAAGGAATTCCGGTCTCAGGGACCAAAATTTCAGTACAAACAATATCAGGTGTCTAACACCGGAAATTTCCACTTAGCCTCAATTACATAATGTTTTGGGGACTGTACAGTCCACTATCAATTGGAATTTCGGTCGCTTATGACTGGAAGTCCGACCTTCATTGTAAGCCTATATATAGGTTCAATGTATTTTCATTATAATTATGATTGAGAAATAATAAAGTTCTCTCTTCCTCTACCATGTCCTGAGTCTCTACACAGCACAATGTCTTCGTCAACCAAACCATTTTCGAACTTGAAACTCATGATCAGCCTTTGGCTGGCACTTTATAGCTATGAATTCCTTCTTCGTGGGTCCAGGATGCGAAAGTCTCCTAGATCACACCCCCAAATCCACAGTATCAATACTTGCAAGAGTTTACATTCTGAAAATATTTAAATCTATAAAGTAAAATTAACTGTCAAATTGTTCATTCATACAATCTGTAGCTTACTTACCCAGTGTCCAGCATCTTCAAGCACATGCATTTCGACCCCCGCTCCCTCTTCTGAAGCTAATTGTTCTGCAGCATGAATGCGTTGAAGATCTTCTAGAGCCCATCTATGTAAACTTCTCTCAGCTTTCAAGAAGTTAACATGAACTCCACGGGGCAGATTCTCAACAATTCGCCTGCCATATTAGAAAAACATGACATGAATATTTAATTTCGAGGATACTGATATTTCAATTTAAAATGGTTAAATAAGAAACTTGAAGTTCTTAAATAGGAGTACCATAGATTTGTTTCTTCATAGGACTTGAACATATCCGCGATTCCCCTTAAATCAAAGACCCATGAGAATGCTCGTGATAATGATGAGCCAAACTGGCCAACTGGTTGGAGATTCGAAACCACCCACTGAAAGATCCACATAAAAGAAAAAAACTTAGGAGATGATGGCCTCCATGTTAAAAATAGCTAAATTTACTCAACTTCGTCCAACTAAGGTTACTTTTAGTTCTTTAACAATGTTATGCACATGCTGCAAAGCGTATCAGTTAAAATATTGTTTTATTCGTTATCACCTTACGATTTAAATGTGCCAGCTAAGCTGCCTTATATTTTCAAATTTAAAATGACAAACAACAATGAAAAGGAGAAATGGTTTAAGTCGACCAAACTACCACAGAATCTATAAATTGATAAACCTTCGTCTCAGGTCTCACTAAATAGATAAGATCATGTCCAAGTCCGCAACACACTGCTATAACTTTCGATTATTTAGGTTATGTCAGTAATTCTACAATATCAAATCTAGCTAAGCTGATCTGGTCAAGCAGAATCTGTAAAAACTCTTCACGCTTCTGAAACTATATAATTTTCTCTATGATATTAGTAAGGATAAGGTGCAATCAATAGCATTGTTCCGTGGCCCTCAGTTTCGTATTAACCTTTAAGAATCATTTAAGGGATCATTTGTGATATGGCCTGCAACTTGTAGGTCTGAACAGGTTTCATCCAAGTCTGCTGCACAATGGCTACAAAACTTCACCACTACGCTAATTACTGTGTAAAATTGGTTCGCTGTTATGGTGATTCACGAACCTGGGTGATATATGCATAATTCTGAAGATTGAATACCCTATACAACAACAATAACAAAACCTCTCTCCCAAGTTTTTGGGTTGGCCATTGAATACCCTATACTGTTCAAAAAGAATTTTAATGGTAAATAATACAATATATGAAGGCCTTTGAATCAAATCCTACAGTTAAAAGAGGCCAACCAGTCCATTTATCTGTTAAGAAGACTCGAGTTTAAGTTTAACAAAGAAGCAAACACTAATACAAAACGTTGCAATTATTTATTTATTATTATTATTTATTTATTGAGATAATTCAAGGCACGGTCTCATAAATGGTAAAATCTAGTTCAAAAGTATACCCGTGCTACGTCTATCGAAAACCCTTCTTGAATTAGAGTATCTACAACTTCCTGCTTTGAAGAAATCTGCCACAAAAAGAAAATTATCAACGATTGATCAGAAGTTACCACAATACTGTCTGATGAATGAGTTAAGTGTCACACACGATAAAAGCAAGGATGAAAAGTAGAATCACTAGCAGTGATAATTAAATAATTGGCAAGAATATCATATAGGTCTCTTCATCCACTCTATTGTCAGGTTCACAGAATCGAGCACTGCAGGTATGCATAAGCATGACTACAGTAGAAATGAGAATGTTGAGATGAATCTTCTACAACTAAGAGCCTAGATTGTAATACTAATCAGGTGAAGGATAGTAGAAACCCGTAGAAAATAACATGAAAGACTAGATAACATTCTCTACAAATTATATGTATATCTGTAATATATTCTATTAAGAACCCATCAGCTTGTAACATCTAGGGATCTTCTATATATTAGTATGAATCTTATATTTCTCCTGCTCATTCTACAATATATAAAACAATGATGTCTTTCTGCCCATTTTAGATTAATTAATGTTATGCCCCTATAGTCATGTTCCTTGAACTCTAACATGAGAACAATATTATGCACCTTTAATTTACTTCCTATAGCTATTTGGATGAATCCCAAGAGACAAATAACCTTTCTTTAGGAAAACATAATAAAATGATTTCTCATTATATTTATCAGCATTCAAATACTCCAGTGTGAACTGTAATCATTATAAACATTCGAGCCTTCTCCAACAGGGTCGTGTGTTTAGTGGAGCACAAGGAAGCTCAACAAAAAAATTGCCAAACTCCTTATGAAAAAGAGTACTTGAAGAAATAAAGAAATATACCTCATACACATGAGTGTCATAAAGTGTAAATGATTTAACCTTCTTTTTTACAGAAGAAAAAAATAGCAGTTAAAAGCTACATAAAAACTGCAGCAAAACGAGAGGATGCACCTCGCTTCACCTAAAGCACCGCAACTTGGCTGAGGCTACAGTTTTTGATTTTTTTAATTTAACCCAACCCGACTAAAACTCGACCCGTTAAGAAACTAAAAAGTAAAACCCTAAACCCTCTCTCGATCTCTCTCTCCCCTCTCTGTTGTGGACTATGGGGAGCATCTCCCCTCTGACCTCTCTAGTCTAGACCAGGACACCGACTCCCACACGGACTCCACGCCTCCACCAGTCGTCGCCAATTCCAGCAGTTGTTACAACTCCGCTCCACCACTCGTCGCCAACTTCTCCCCTCCACCACTGGTCATCGACTCATCCTCCCCGATGACACCTATTGGCACTACTCACCCCCTCCATGTTTCATTTATGTGTTTTTATATTATTTGTGACTCTCAAACAGGTATATTTATGACATACGTGTTTTTATATTATGCATGCATTTCCTTTTGCTCAGGCATGTGCTTGCTTATGCACTTTGTGCTAGTCTCGAAAGGACCTTTGCACCTAGATGTGTTTTTTCTTTTGCCTCGGACAATTATGGAAGAAAATGTATATAGATTGTGTGCACAGAAAATGTAAGTGTTTTGTGTGCACATACAAATCTAGTCTTCCGGTCTATGCTACAACCTTGATATGCTCATTTGGGATGGTCCATATATATATATATATATATATATATATATATATATATATATATATTACTTCCACCTAATAATACGACAGAAACTAGTCACACTAGCCACGACCTAGGAAGTACTAGCTTAAAGATTGGATTTTGTGTAGATATAACATTGGAGAATCTGTTCTCTTTTATTCCTTTTGCCATTAGTAACCAGGTGAAATTTACTAAGAAACAAGTACCTGTTTTGGCAATCTACTTAAGAAAGCAATCAATTCACCAGGATGATCTTCACCATCTCCACCAGGACGTACTTTCCCAGGAGTAGCATCAAGAACCCAAACCTACAAGAAGATTACTAGATAAAAACTTGGTGATAACTAAGTCATTCAATCACATGCCACTTGGACTGCAATATTACCCTAACAGGTCTTGCAAGAGGTTTTGCAGCTTGATCCACCATACTCAAGGCAACTAGTACAAAAATACAATATGACAGTTAGCAAATTACAAACATGATACATTGCAACAAATTGATTAATACTAAAAATCAATATGCAGAACTTGAAGTTAGATATACCTTTGCCACCAAAACTGTGACCAACAAGTACCCTTGGGGTTAACCTGAGTTGTCCCACCTATTTCATATGAAAGGATAATTATGATCACATTATGAAAACAAAACATGCTGACATAAAAAGTCAGATGCAACAAACCAAATAGCAAGAATGCCTAAATTGATTAAGAAAAGATCCAGTTGGTCATAAGCTTGAGTCAAGATTTCAAATTCAATGTTTGTCCTCCCAGACCATTGCCTCAAATAAGGATGACCCAATGTTACAAATTTATTCCTAATAATTCCAATTAAATGTTATAATTTCCAGCGCATGTAGCATATTCAAATCTAATTACTTCCCAACACTGACACGAGCTGATTACTAGATTACTCTGTAGACAATTATTTTTCCCCAAAATATAATGATAAATAATTCCAATTATCAACTTTTTTCCCTGTCAATATAGGGTCAGCTATGGAGCAAAGAAAGCTCCATAAGAGATGTGAGTCATGAGACAGTTTTTATGGCCGCATTTAAACCTGACGCCAAACCTCAATAAGATTGACATGGTGAGGAATAAAACCTAGGCAACTAGTTGGTCGGTAGGTAAACATACGTTTTGGATATGCATTTCAGATCGTGCAACCAAGGAGTTCAATGATAATAATTCCAACAAAAAGGATTCATCATCATTGGGTTTTGCTTCTCGCTTAAGAGAAAAGACGCATAATCATAGAGCATAATCATAGAAATGACCAGATGAAATCATCAAAAATATAATTTCAAAAAGAAAGTAAAAGAAAAATCAGGAATCATTGAAAGAAAAAGAAGAAATATCCCATGAGAAGGGGAAAAATCATGGATTATCCAAAAGCAAAGGAAAAGAAAAACAAAGAAGGTAGTTGAAGGAAAAGGAGAAATAAAAAGGACAAAAAGAAAAAGTTGCATCGACTCGTCAGCAGATCCTTAGTGAGCCGTTGTTGAGCATCACTAATGAGGTCGTTGACGCTGGTGATCGTCGATTGGGTAAGGATGACGAGAAAGAATGTTGCCAGGGCTGAATCTTGTGGGGTTTTTTAGAATTTTAACAAGTCGGATTTTGTGTTTTTTAACCAAAAGACGGAGTCTAAATCCCACCTGCTCTCTGATTCAAAGGGATGATTAATTGTCATTGGGCTACTCATCATGAGCAATAAATCGGCAGGAGTACATGAACTTCTACTCAGTCAGGGTCAGATCAAATTACTCTGACGAATACTCGACCTCGTAAACCTATTCTAATAGCTCTGTGTCCGAACATAATAATGTGACAAAATGGATGTAGAGCAAAAAAATAGTCTCTATCCTCAAATAAAAAACACGACGAATGCAGAACTCACTGGAACAATAATCCTGATACATAGATATATTATTGGTATTCCTTTAATCTATCGAGTATTTCAGCAGCCAGACGGTCTACTGACTAGTCAACTGGTCGACCAAAACCTTCCAGATCTGTCAATGGCAAATCAACCTACCCACGATTTACAGTTTTCAATTGATTTTCCAATATTGAAATTTTATTAAGTTGAGTTATAGGGTTTCATGGGTGTTCTAATCGGTAGACATGTAAACTTGAGTTATTATAGATAATATTGATCTCCTTGGGGAGTTGTGGAGAAAAGAGGTGGCTTCTTCCAAATAAAGATCACTATCTCCCTTCTTCCACCATCTCAATGCCTACGGGCACCTAAATGGCCAATCAATGTAGTCAAAGGCGCACTCGAGGCACAAAGGGTCCATATCGTCCGATGCTACACATTTAAGGCACGCACCCGACCGAAACGAGACGCAAAAATAAAAATTAATACAAATATATATCAATAAATAAATAAATTAGTAATGTAAGAAATAAAATCAAATAACATATTAAACCAGGAAAAAAATGTTAAAATATAACCAAATGAACTAGCAGAGTAGCAATCAACACAACTAACAAGAATTTGTGTTATCTAACAAGAAGTAACAAAATGAAAGGAACACAAATTGTAAAATAAAAGCAGAATAAATAGAATAATCATTCATCTTTATCAAACTCCATCAAATCATGATCACCATCACCACCAATACTCTCATCACTATCATTTTCTATCCGGTGAGACTATAAAGCCCAAATAAAGAGCAAGTACAACAAGGCGTGCCTTTACTTGTTGTACGCCTTGTTGCGAGGTGCGCCTTAAGCGCACCTAGAGAAAGACGTCTAACCTAGTGAGGTGCGAGACGCAGCTGGTGCGCATAGCTGCGATGCGCACCTTTGACTACACTGGAGCTAATACTCTTCATGAATAGAGGTAGAACAGTTGTCATACAAGAGACACGGTGGATCGGCTAGAGAATATTGTGGCAGCGAGTGTCTGAGTACGATATTTGTTTGCAACAGATATGGTTCGGTAGAATTGAACATTAGAAGAAGTGAAGCAACTGTAGCAGAAGATGTGACAGATGGTCAGTTAAGTGTTTGAGAAGCGCATGCTCACTGCTAATCATTAGTCTGCATCAACATCCTTCCACATTATTTAAATTTGAGAAGGGTCTCTCCGCAATGGCCTCCCTAAGATGAAAATCCACCCAATGCTTCTTTAAAATGGGGACTATATTGTTTTCCAACCAGCCAAGATGGAAAGATTTCGAATACTATCTTTTTAAAGAAATTGAAACTCATGTCAACAAGGCATTCAAAATTGTCTGAAACAATTGACAAAAGAAATTTTTGAAGGGGATAACTGATGAGATAATTGCAAAGAACTATCTGTCAGGAAGGTAGAACAAGGGTTGGATTCATGTAGAAACTGAACCCGACCCTAAAATCTTCAAGTTTCAACATCTGTACCTGACACATTTCATTTGTCTTCTGTTTTTAGAATTTGAACCCGATTTTTACCAGAAAATCAGGTCTGGTTAACGGGTTATATATATTAAAAAATGACCTTTGTATTTGAGCAAAATTCGACTCAAAATATTTCCAGGTTTTATATGTTGTATCCAAACCTGACATGAAACTCATTCGGGTTTTATCTTCACAACCAAACCCGAACTTCTAGTTACGAATCTGGTCTAACGGACATCAGTTACCATTGACGGGCCTATTTGTAACCCTCACTGCTCCAGGTGATGGAAAAGAGAATAAATGAAAAAATATTGGATCCTAAATTAGGAGGATGGAAGATGGGATACATGACAATGATAGCAAGACCAAAAAAAACTAATGAGGGAATTGTTCATCTTGATGCTTAGGGAGTACCTAATAGTCATTGTTTTTGTCATTTAGTATCAATCATGCATCATGAAACTGAGATTCAGGATGTAGCAATTTAGAAGTGATTGTCATAATAAACACGGAATAAATGTGATGTTGAAGGGGAAAAGTTCAACATGGGGATAAGACCAGTCATACTTAATAGCTAAATTGGTCCGCAAACACATTTCAGAAAATAGTTAAAGAAGATTAGAAATGCTGAGGTACATGAGTGCAACACAACAAAGTTACAACAGTTCCTTCTTATATTTGCAAATTTTAATTTATATAACAAATATTACTAGAGTCAAACAGATATATTTCAATAATTAGATAATCTATATTTCAAACAATAATCTGTAGATGATATTAACCTTTTAAATACTTGTTAACAAGAATAAGTCCACATTATGTAATTCGATACATAATCTCACAAAAGTAAATACACATACACCGACCAGGTCTCTCTGGTCTCTCTCTCTCTTCAAGAGCTGACCACTTGGGCCAGTGCTTGTTGGCACACCACACACACATACCATACGTGTGTGTGATGTGTATGTGTTTGTGGTGTGCCAACAAGCACTGGCCCAGGTCTCTCTGGTCTTTCTCTCTTCAAGAGCTGACCACTTGGGCCAGTGCTTGTTGGCACACCACACACACACACATACCATACGTGTGTATGGTGTGCCAACAAGCACTTGCCCGAGTGGTCAGCTCTTGAAGATAAACAGAGAGAGAGAGAGAGAGAGAGAGAGAGAGAGAGCAAGAGACTATCGAAAAGTATATAAATTG
This sequence comes from Iris macrosiphon, assembly GCA_036927795.1. Classification (NCBI taxonomy): domain Eukaryota; kingdom Viridiplantae; phylum Streptophyta; class Magnoliopsida; order Asparagales; family Iridaceae; genus Iris; species Iris macrosiphon. The sequence goes on from JAYESA010000016.1 coordinate 146,980,659, forward strand.
GGATAGTTGGACAAAAACAGCACAAAATAACCAATTGCTTGATTTACTTGTATGGTATCACACAACAAATATTTTCAAATCATACACTGTTAATACAATATAAAGCGAGATTTCAACAAAGTTTAGATCAAGTGAAATCAATTTACGCATAATTAATTTCGTTATTTTATTACAAGTATTATGTCTTCAGTCATTTTCGAAGAATTTCTATTATGCCAAAACTGAAAAAGAAAATCAAGTTTAAACCTCATTTGAAACATGTAAAAGATCAGACCTCATTCAAGTTGTGTATCATATAAAAAAAGACTATTATTACATTTTGCAGAATACTCCCACAAAATTTACCCTGTTCTCATATATAAACCTCCTAAAAGTATCCTTTCTTCAGTTTGATCATTGCCATTAGAATGAGGAATAGTTAATAAGTGGTAACAGAAAACATACAAGTTTTAGAACATCAAGAGCAGCAGAGGCAACTGTATGTGGCCCACGATTTTTTATTGATGCTGAATCACCATGACAACGCAAATCGACCAAAAGGAACTGCAAACAGAGTGAGAAGGTCTTGAGAAAAGATTAGTGAAGAAGAGAATGCACATCCTAAATGTCATTCACACCTGTACTAGCTCTGTTAAAACAAACTTCTAAACGTGAATACTGAAGTAACACAGTTTGTAACTTATGAAGTATGAACCATGTTTAACATGTAAAATAGAAGAGAGAGAAAAACACTAAGCAAGCAAATTACCTGCCACAAGGGAAATTCTCGTGCCAGCTTCTTCGCAAAAGATCCTGATAAGTGTGAAAACAAGACCAATCAGCATCTGGAAGATGATTCCAACAAAATGAATGTCATTCTGACTGTAAGAGTAAAACGAAAATGTATCACAAGTTAGTAATGCCAAACTAGTGGGATCAGATAGCCATTTATTTTATCGACAGATGAACTGAGAATTTTTTTTATCTTACAACTTCGTCTAGGGGATCTTGGAAGATGCTCCTTGGTTGCATGAGCTTAAACTACATAAACAAAAAGTAGGTTTACCTACCCGCCAACTGCGCATTTCGGTTTTACTGCATGTGCATCTCATGCCCATGGCTACCTTGACCAGGTCTAGGCACAACCATCATAGAGAGTTGACCCAACAGACAGTCATAAAATTTGACAATTCTTTCATGGAGCTTTCTTATGCTCCATAGCTGACCCTATTTTGATGGAAGAAGGCTTCAGTGGTAGTTTGGGGGGGGGGGGGGGGGGGGGGGGAGGGTTGAGAAAATATAAATGATGGATACAAACATGCTAGCTCTTCCCAACTGTGAAAACAGATTAACAGTCCACTATAACATGGACTTATATTGAGGACTGGAAGCTCAACAGTGAGTTTTAAATCAAACAGACAAAATCAACTTATTATAAGCAAACAGACTATTGTGCAACAGTTGAGATATGAACAATCAGAGATTCAGAATAATGATTTCTTTAAAAGATGGAAAATAAAGCCTGGATGCAGCTGAAGACACAATGCTGAGCAAGAGCATAAAAAGGATGATTACAAACAGTATATGATGTCAGGTTGGTGATAATAATCAGTATAGTATGTCTGTGTCTGCTGCACAACCAGAGAGATGGTAGTTTGATCCTCACAACCACCATCACCCCTCACACACACACACACACACCACCACCACCACCACACACACACACACACACACACACACACACACGAACTCCCTTCTCTCTCCTTAGTGACTCGCATCGGGATTGTGATGACTTAGGAGAAGGGGAAGCATAACCATGTTGTCAACCACTGGATCGCCAGAAAATTGAAGTGGGCACCCTGACCGGCATCAGGCTCACAGAGGCACTCGTTAGCAACTCTAGTTGGCAAATCTAGTGACTCGTTAATAGGCCTCCTCAACATATCATGCTGGTAACTCTTGGCAGATCTCACGAAAGGCGAAGGTTGGTCACACTCACATAGGGGAGAGAGAAAAGGTAAAGGCCGACCAGTCCGCTATTGGCCAATTATTCGCTGACTATAAGAAGAAAGACAAGGGAGAAACTTTTTAAAAGATTTAAATTTTAGTTTTTGAACCAAAGGGTAAGCGTGTCTACAAGCATCTTCAGTTAATGTGGTCTACAAGCATCTTCAGTTAATGTGATTTAGGTAGAATGGAAAAGAAAGTTGAAAGGTTAAAAAAAAGTGTACAGGGTATTTATCTGGAGAGTACAAGTTGAACTTATTATTCTTTAATTTAGCCTACTAATTATAAGCTCAAGTCATCTAAAATGTCAGGTGATGCAAATCCAACTTTAAGTTCTTAGATACAAAATGAATGATGATCAGCAGAATATGACCTGTTAACCAGAGTCCACTTTCCAACCCCAACTGGAGGATGTATACTTCTTTCGATATCCATACGGAAACAACAATAATATAATTCCCAAACAAGTGTATCAAAAGCAGAGAAAGATGCCAAACCTTCACCCACCAATTACTTGCTACACACACTCGAGAAATATTTATATAATCCTTTTGACGAAACTTCACTTACACTAATATAGTGACTTGAAAATGTGTCCAATATTGAATAAGAGCTTCATAACAGAAGAATACCAGTATTGTATATAGTAGTTTCCAATCTGATAGTTTGCTTACCCCAGTTCTTCCTGCTACCAAGAATTCCATGCAAGAGAACAGCAGTTGGGGTATCTGAGGGTGACTTGCCTGTGACAGAATTTTGTCTCACCTGCACAAAATGCATATATATTAATTATAACAATCGTGTCACGAAGTAGGTTTGAGGAATTCTCTCTCCATAACATTATACTTTGTTAACATATCAAAATTTTGAATTTACAATAATGAATCTTATTTTTAGTGAGAGGTAAAAGACAAATAACAACCAAGCAGAAAGGTACCATTGGAGATGAAGATCGAGCAGATGGAAAGTTAGCTTACTAACAGAAAAAGTTAAGTTGATAAAAACCCATAGCTATCATCCTTCTTTTATTGGGTCTTTTTTACTAAGTTTAAGAAAACATAGAAACAGATTTGACAAAAAAGAACACCTGAATGAAGGTACCTTGTAGTGAAGCTTAGACAAGATTAGTGAAGCAAGAAGGTTACCTAGGACAGCAATACCTTAGAAATGAATGAGACCTACTTGGCAAAATAGTGAAAAAAGACTAGACAAAGATAATGGAGACTGACAGTATTCTTATATATATATATATATATATATATATATATATAAAATCATCAAGTAGCCAAAAATAAACAGTTCTCAACAACAAATTCTAAAAATCAATGGTCTAGGGTATTTGAAATTCGTCGCAATTTGTTAATATGGGTTCTTCAACATGTAGACCATGAACAGAAGGTTGGATTCTTAATATTGTTTTTCTAAACTATGCAGCTATTCAACTCAGAACTTTTGCCCGGTTGTTTTCTACAGCTTTGATGAAAGGTGAAACAATTACCAATAATATATTAAAAAATTAGGCTATTCAAATTATATAAATCATTTCTGACGGGGTGGATTTGGAGTTTGGAAGTTCTAATATTTAACTTGCAACCATAGACTTAGAATATGAGCATGTCGTACGGATTGGAAATACAACACTTTCAAAGAACTTTAGGATATGGGTACGGCACAGATGGTTATATATACACATGAAAAACGTATCTATATAAACATTTTGTAGATTAGATCTGAATTATATGAGTGTATTTGTAGGTTTGGATGGTACCATTAAAAAAATAAGTTCCAGAAATGATCAGATGCAAGAAATGTAACTTTCTTATAACTCAATTATGTTTTTCATGGGTCATGCCAAATCACTTTCAACCAACCATGTCTTTGATACTGATTCTTATAATTGACATTATCAGTTTCCTTAAACGTTTGAAGAAGAAGAACACAGACATAAAAATATATTGGATGCTGCAACTTGAACTGCACCATACTGATACATAATCAATTAAGTATATGCATGCAATATTTTATGAAATCAGGGGAACAAAACATGGGATATCAGTTTGACATTGGACTTACAAGACTTCCCTGAACCAGATCGTAAGCCTGCAAAGGATACGAGAGAAAAACAATAAAATGAAAAGTAGGAAAACTGATATTACAGAAAAAAAATTACACATTGGATCAGTAAGTTGCAAATTACCAGAACTCCACTAGAACCGGCAATGCTGGACTCCTGAAGGATTCTATCGTCCACTAAAGTCATCTTAGTGCGAAAGCTTAGGGAAAATTTTGTCCTGGACCTACTCAAATATAACCGGCCACTTTGATGCTCCTCACCCTGAAAACAATAGGAAAAAAACATCATGATCATAATCTATGTGTTGGACAAAACTCCTAACGCATGCAAATCAGAAGATATAAAACTAAAGACAGGAATAAAGTAGAGGATTCGAGGCACGTTACACGTTGTCCTTAGAATAGAATTACGCCCCCACGAACAATACAGCGGGTTCCTGGCAATCTATCCCCGAGGTACAACGAATCCCTTCGATCCACAACACCGTGCACCCAGTGGTGAATTCCACAAACGATCACAGCCCTTGCCCGAAAGAGAGAGATTGATCGGAGGAGGAGGAGGAGGAGTTGGACGGAGGAAGAGAGTGGTTATGTTTGCCTTTTCTCTTCTATGCGAATATACGAACAGTGGTTTTCGAAAAAGAGAGAGAGAGAGATTGATTCCCGTAAAACAGATAAACTATTTTTTAAATAAATCATCTGTATCGTATCCAGGATACTTGTTCTCCACTCATCACGTAACGGGAGTACGTACGCGAGAACAGGTTTACGGATGACCAGCAACCGAACCGAGAGAAAAAAAAAATAAAGAATTAAAAAGAATTAGAATATTACCTTTATACCCATGTCCGATCCGCGGTGCGCAAGCGTGCAAAGTGTTATGTGCTCGACTAATAAACGCGTCAAAAACACGCATTAAATCGCGCACCCTCTCGCAGGTTGGATGGGATTTAGCCCATCCCCCACAAAACCCACTTACCCACTAAGGAGGGTAAAGCATTATATGCAAAGGAGAATGACTTCTCATTTTTCATGTGGGACTAAAAGAAGGATGCATTTATTGAATCATATGGGTGTTACTTTACAAGCAACAAAACTAACACTATGTTGCACGGATACTCCTCGGGAGGCCCGTATCCGTGCCAGTGTTGTATCCAACACGTATAAGGCAAGATACTTCTTTGACACTATTGTCCAACACGGCTCACCCATATCTAGGCTCCAAAGAGACATGTAACATATTTGAAAGTAATTTTGACGTATTTGTCATCATGCTAAACGTAATCGATATATGAGATAGTAACATTTATTTGCATCAAAACATTTCGATTACATTTTGTACGCAAAATATGCTTAAATATAGATTTTATTAAGATGTAATTTATAAAAATATGTATAGAAATATGTTTTCATGTATATATATATATATATATATATATATATATATATATATATATATATATATAACCTTATCCATGTCGTACACGTATCCCATAATTTTCAAAAATGATGTATCCCGAATCCTATAGTGCTCGTACCCAAATTCATGTTCGTGTCTATGCAACCTAGATCGTAATCATCGTCATTGTTATCTTATCATCATCCAAGCCTCCTCCTCTCATAACAGGGTTGGCTACAGAGAATAAGCAACTCCATAAAGTATTTTATTGAAGTTTTATGACCAATTGTCGACCTGAAGCTGAGAGATGATGGTCCGTTCAAAGTGATTAGTCGAAAAGGCAAAAATGCATACAAGGCGTATTGACAATCTTTAATGTTGCCAACCTCTCACCCTATCATGATAGGGTTGACAATGAAAACTCGAGGGTTACCTTCTATCAAGTATCAACCAAGGGAGAATGATGCATGTGCATCCCCCAAAAAGCATCATAGTGATAAATCCAAAAAGATGAGTTTGAATGCATGAAGACCTTCAAGTTTTCCAAAGTTTGAATGTATATCGACGACTTAGTTTTTCCAAGTGTCTTTTAGTTTATTTATGTTGCTAATTAGTTGGTCTCTTTTCATTTTCCTATGTACCTTTTAAAACTTGAAGGGTTGTTTCAAGCCTATAAATACTTATGATCTAATGAAAAAGGCAGAATTTGATTCGAGTTAAACTAAGCATCGAGTTTCTTCTTCTTTAGAATTCTTTGATGGATTTCATCGAGTAGGAGGGTTTTTTTGTATCTCTAAGGTAGGGTCCTCGGAGTGGTGAATCGTCGTTCTTCTCCAGAGTTGTGATATTTGTATCTCTAAGAGACTTTGGCTAACCCAATTTATCCGTCTTCCATTCTAAGGTGGTGATATTAATGTTCCTCTTTATCCATTTCTCTCCATATCGTTACCGTACTGAGATCATAACACTTTGTCACTCTTATCAACCAACACAATATCATCAACTAAGGATAAACGAAGGATAAGGACTTAATATTGATCTTTGATGTAACAAGTCGACAAAAATGGAAAAATGGTGTGTTATCTCCTACAATGGTTTGCATGGTACATAACATTTATAACCTCAATATAGCTACTAGAGGCATATTTATTATCCAAAATCCACCATATTCTATACTCTCTCTGGCTACTCTATTACATACTTGCTCTAAGTTAATAAAAAAGGGATATTTTAGCAAATTCCCCTATTCAAAGTATAGAAACTAGCATATACCCTCACTTTTTAAAAAAAACTAGCAAATGCTCCCAATTTTTGTACGGAACATTTAAAATTTTAAGATATACCCCCTTTTAACAGAAATTTTGACTGTTTTACACAAAATGGGGCCATTTGCTAGTTGTTGTTTTTTTAATTGAGGGTATATGTTAGTTTCTATATTTTGAATGGAGGCATTTGCTAAAATATCCCATAAAAAAAACATTTATGTAGATCCTCATATTCTCTTTAAACTTCTCCATCAATCTTTTCTGGCAAGTGATGACTTTATAGTAATCTTTCAGGCATAAAACAAATTGATGCCCTTGAAATAAAAATAAAATAACAACATATGTTCTTGATCTTTGTTCAATTACTTCGCTTAAATTCCTCGGCAACTCCGTATTAAAAAAGAAAAACTATAAGCAGGTACTATAATACTACATCTCCATCGTTGTTATTTTTCATTTTCCTTAAACAATCCTTTACTTTTAGCAAAAAAGAAACTCATACATCTTTAATAATAATAAAATTAACTCATTTTTTGGGGGTGCAGAAACGCAACGAAAATAATGCAATAAGAGGAAAAATGCATATATTTCTCGGGTCGGATCTGAATTACCTCGTGTGGCCTCCGGATCCGTACCCGATCCGCCGGAGGCGGGTGCGCCACGGCGCTCCTGCGCCCGCCGGCGGGTCGCGGGTCGCACCGGGAAGTAAGTCCGAGATCCGAAATCGCCGACATTAGAATTTCCGATTCGAAGTATAAAAAAAAAAATTATGAATCTAATATTCGGAGAGAAGCAAAGAAAGCGTTATTGAAGAGGGGGTGGGGGAGAAGAAAAGTAGGTGGGAGTTTTGAGGAAGGAGAACGACGGACACATCGATGGTGCCACGTGGCAGCTCTCTTGCTTTCTATGGTCCTGTTTCTTTTCTTCTCTCGCGCGTCTTTTACCAGCACACCCGGTGCTTACCACATGAGTCCTCATTGTTGACCGGGTTGTGGTCAGCAGCCAGCCCGGCGGACCGCACAACAAAATTTATTTTGACAATATGACAAAGTTAAAAAAAATAAATTATTTTACTTAGGTAAGTGTTATTGGTATAAGGAGTAAAACTTTGATACAATAGCCGCCCATGTATGACATATGGGCCCTCATACAGAGATGGTATCAAAGTTTTGATACCACATACTGTATCAAAGTTTTACTGTTGGTATAGTACTTTTATTTTGAAGTTATTACTAACTCCCCAAACTAGTTATAGTTCTTATTAAATTATTTAATTAGGCAAGTGTTATTGGTATAGTACTTTTTTATTTCGGAGTTGTTTTGAATATTTTAAATTTTTAACTCCCAAAATTGGTATAACACTGACCTAATTAAAATAATTTAATAAAAATTATAAGTAGTTTGGGGAGTTAAAAATTTAAAGCATATATTACTTTTATTTCGAAGTATCACAAAAAATTTAAATTTTTAACACCCCAAACTGGTTATAGTTTTTATTAAATTATTTTAATTAGGTAAGTGTTATTGGTATAGTACTTTTATTTTGGAGTTGTTACGAATATTTAAAATTTTTAACTCCCCAAACTCATTATATTTTTTTTCCAACACAAGTTATGGATTAAATAACATATTTATTTTGGACTTTTTTTTTGCTTCTTCCTCTTGTCTTCTTCCTTCCCAAATTTCAATATCTCACTCTCCATCCTTAAATTCTAATATTTCGACCACCGTAGACAAATTTTCGACCATGTCTTCAATAAAAGTCTTTCGACCAAACTTCTCAAGCTTGTGGTACTTCTCCATTGAAAATAATTCCAAAATATGAAAAAAATACGATGAAGAACTCGTTGTACCTGTGAGACCCGTCTTACTATTTTCGTATTCTCGTATTTGTATTTGGTATATGTGTGTTATTGTTGTATAATTGCTTCCCATATTTTTCTGAATTTTTCTAGCTGCTTTTGTGCAATTTCTAGAATTATGAAATGTGTAGATCACCCTTACTATATATATACCCCTTTCTTTCTCTCTCTTCCTCATTTCTTTCACTTTCTTTCTCTCTCTTCCTCATTTCTTTCACTTTCCTTCTCTTTTTCTTTTCCTCTTCCTTCCCTCTGTAGTGCCCCGCTCCGCGTAGGCACTATGTACAAGTGATATCGCTTTGCTTGCTCGAGTAGAAGTCTTCTCGGAGAGTTCCCGATCTGTCACGCCCCAGTCCCAAAATATCGAGAGACTAGACACGTGGCAATGGCCAGCAGCATGCACCGATGGACAAACCAAATTTAATGGATCCATCAGGGCATACTTAAGCTGTATTACATTAGTCAGGGTTTACTATTCTCATCCACAGATTAAACACAGCAATATCAAACAAAAGAAATAAACAACATCCAGTCACAAGTAATTAAAATTCGGGGAACAACCCGATATTAAGTCTGTTTACAAATGTTCATTTAAACAGGAAGTAAAGAGTTTATTGACCATAAAAACTGAGCATGGAAGAAGCAGATGTTCAGGAGAAGTCCTCAGTGATCACCTCGTCCTCAGGTTCTGGTACTGTTCCGAGAAGTGCTCATGTTCCGTACACCTCAGGGTAGATATCGTCTGCTAAATCTGGGGACATAATCCATTCCAGGTCCTCAGGGGACATAGCAAGGTACAGATAAAACAAGCCAAAAATAATGTAGTGCAAAAATAAAGGAAACAATAGGGTAAATAAATAAACCAGCTAAGTGATATGCAAATGAGAGTTTTAGTCATACTCAGGCTGAGACTACTACAGGATCAGTGTCGAAGAAACCATAGCAGTATTTTCTCGAAGGGCCAGAACTTGCGCCAAAGCTCTGTATCAGAGACTAAGACACCTCCAGATGACAATAATTATAATATAATCAGCCTTGATATGGTAATACTCTCCCCACCCAATGTAATCTCACGTCACAGTTCCATAATGTCTCATGTTCATGTCACACAATATTAGACTAATGCAATAAGTCATTTATTAAGATCTAAGAAAATAATGTCCAAGTCATGAAATCTGTATCCTATACAGAACCACCTTAAATATTTCAGGAAGATTCTGTCTCATGATCTGTGTCAGGTGTCCTGGGTATAATGTACTTGATATGGCAAGTACGAGAATGTAAATATCACGATATCCATCTCTAGGTGACGTTACACAACCCCGCGTACGGTGTTGGCACCCGACTATTAATCGGAAGCTAAGTAAGTCCCACGGCCCTAGGGTTGAGCATGCACAACAGTCACAGAAAATAAATCAAGAGAACAAAATGAATCATTATACTGCAATTATGGCAAGGTACACTTGCCTGGGTTTTCGGCTCCAATTGTAGCTCTGGCTTCAGCGAAGATTGCAGGCAGTACTCCGGTTGCTGCAATAGATATCACCATCAGATCCAGAAAATATTAATCAGCTAGAAACGCCTGTCCTTGAGTCCAATTTGGACACAGGGGCGAAAATGATATTTTCAGGTCAAGGCGGGGTCCACATGTGGGCCGCTTTGCACCAAAAAATGCGTCAGGGTCAAAGGTCTCCAAATTCGTCCAACTTAGTGTCAACAGGTCAGGAACGAAGATACGAACCCAACGGAACTTCCAAAATTGGATTCCGATAAGCCGATCACAAAATCGCCCGTCAAGTGGAGCCTGTGGGGCCCACGACACGCAATTTTGTCAACGTTCTCAGAATCGAACCAAACTTGGATCACAGGACCAGCGTATTGCTAAGAGTCCGATGACACAAGTTTCATCTCGATCCAACGTGTGTACACTAAGTTACAGCGAGATTCAGAAAGGTCGGATACGAGGCGTTGTCGGCGGATACGCGTTGATTCCGGTGTGCACGCACATCCGAATCAACTTCTGCGAAATCCCGCACGTCCTTATCAACGGCGCGCACGTATCTGTGAAGACCGCACACGACCAAGTCATCCCGTTTGGCAGGGCGTACTCGGTTCCGGGGTGAAACAGGGCGTTGGTTTTCCTGTTTTTGGATCGCGGTTCGTGATCACCACAGGACGCGATGCACCGAGCGGGTTGCACGGGCACCGAGGGGGTCATGCAGTCTACGCGATGCAACTGACGGAACGAGAAACAGAGCTACGAGGAGAGAGAAAAGAATACCTGAACAGGGCTCCGTAAACTAGGTTTCTCGTGTCCTCGCGTGTCGACACGAGACACTGTGTCCGGCCGAGATAGGGTTAGGGTTCTAGGTCAGAGGCTTCTGTGTCCGTGTCGAGGCTTCTGTTGGCGGATACGGCGGAGGCGGCTCAAGGCGGCACTAGACGGAGCTGGGCTCGGGCGGCCACCGCTGCGGGTCGGGGTAGCTCTGTCGGGGTCGGAGGAGGGCAGGAGGAGGTTCTGGAGAAGGAGGGGAGTCGCCGGCGGAGATCAGGCGGCTGGGGACTGGTCGGCGGAGGTCTGGGCTGACAGCGGCGAAGTCTGGGGCGGGGACGGCAGCTCACCGGAGGCGGAGGAAGAAGGGCGGAGGCGCTGGGAGTCTGGAGGGGCGGGTTTTTATAGGCGGTGAGGGGAGAGGGAGCGGCGGTGGTTGCGACGATCGGAGGCGAGCGGGCGGCGGTTGCGGGGATGCCAAACGGCGGTGGGAGGCCAAGCGGCGGCAGGTCGGCCGGCGGAGGGAGGCCAACGGTCGGGGGTCTAGCGGTTTGGGGGAGAAAGGATTAACGGGCTAACGGTTGCGGGCGGACGGGTCGGGTCCTAGCGGATCCGGCCCGATCCAATAAATTAGATTACGGGTCGGGTCGGGCTAGTGGGTCGGGTCTGGGTTTTGGGCCCGGATCCGACCCAATAAGGATTGGGTTTGGTTCAATGAACCCGGTCCGGTTCAGAAATTGGTTTGGTTTGGTTTATTTCAAATAAACCCGGTTTATTTTGGTTTAATTAATTAATTAGTTTTTAGGGCTTTTAAAAAGCTTCCGGGGTCCAATAAATTCTCGAAAAATTATCCTATGTCTAGTTTTTTAATTTACACCATAAAATATTATTTTTATAATATTTTAATATTATTTAATAACAAATAAAAATCATTTAATAATTAAAACCCTTAGTTTAATTAGAAAAAAATCTCAGAAAATTCCAGAAAATTATGAAAAATTCTAAATTAAAATTTCTTGAAAAATCAGGGAGTTTACACGATCGAAACACAAGACGATTGATCTAAGTGAGTGGGCAGAACTTCATTTTCTGATTCGCACGCCTTAATAATGAATCTGAGTTTTTGCAATGCTTGTTTACTTAATAAGATAATGTCCGCATTGAGAATGATAGAGCGAGAACCCGCATGCTTAACAAAGAAAACTTGTATGCTTGTATAAAAAGAGATAGAACCTTGCCATGCTAAGTCAAGATAGAAAAGAAATATTGCATGCTTAGTTATACTGACACCGCTATCAAACTAACCCTTGCCGATAAGTAAAAGGAATTGCTTGAATAAGTCCCTCTGTCATATGCTAAGTAAGAGTAGAGTTGCATGCTTTAGTAAAAAAGAGAGATAGAAGAACCACTATCATGCTTACATACATAAAGTTTTCTCGCATGTTTTCTGTCGTACTGAAAGAGATAGATATTGCATGCTAGTTGTTATGAAATCGATATCGTACTTCCTAATATATGTTTTGCTTGTCTGTTTTGCTATATCGAACTACTATAAGTCTTTGATTCGTATAAGCAGAGACTAATAGTACGCCCTGAGGTACGGTCCTTATGATCTAGTGGGGTGTGCTATTAATTGTGTGAAAGATGAAAGATATGTTTTGCTTGACCATATATGTTTTGCTTGATCATTTGTTTGCTTGCATTATAGATGATTCATGTTATTGCATTGGTCTCGGACAACTTGTGCACACGGTTTGTTTCTCTAACGGTTCTTGGGGCACTGGGAATCGCTCGGTCCGAAAGAAATTTTTGTTTCACCCAGAGGTTGCGGTCCTACGGGGTCTAGTGGGGTGATGTGTCTATTAGTGTTGTGCCGAACCCATGATGTCATAGCTGTTAGTACTCCTGTGTGTTGGTGAAGAGGTGAACCTTGAGTCACATCTGCCGACACATGCGCGTGCTAGTGCAGAGCTGAACCTTAAGTCACCGCTGCTAATCATGGGACTACCCATGGACCATCATGTAGTTAGGGCACATGCTAGGTTAGCCTTCTTGCATACCTAACTGTTTGATGTAGAGACGGACAGGGAATGGAACATATATGTTTATGCAAATTGTTGCTAACTTGTATGTCTGTTGTAGGGATAACCATTCAGTCATGGGTAAGGATCACTGAATAAGTGATCACTTGTATTTCCTTATGTTCCTTATCATAAATGCTAAATAAAACATATATGTTTTACTTGCATATGTTGCTGCCCCTATTGCATTGAATTGAATAGTCCACTTGATGCACTTATCTTGATTCGAGATGAACAGTCCACTAGAGATAACTTTTGCACGCAATATCATGACCTCTAGCTAGTACAACGAGTCATAATAATATCTATATAATATGCAAGTCTCATATCACGAATCTTGTAAGCCTATACAGAATTACCATAAATAACTCAAGAAAGATTCTGTCACATGAAATAGTGTCAAGTGTCTTACAGTATGGCGTACTTGGTAAAGCAAGCACGTAAAATAGGATTATGGAATTAACTCTCTAAGTGACGTTACACGACTCCGCGTACGGCGTCGACACCCGAATCTTGTTCGGACGCTAAGCAACATCTCACGGTCCTAGGTTGAACAGGTACATCACAAGAGTATATATATATATATATATATATATATATATATATATATATATATATATATATATATATATGGAAAGAAACACAAGCAGATAATATAATAGGATCTACTGCAAGTTTGACAAGGTACACTTGCCTGGGTCTGCAGTATGTAGTTGCAAAGTTGGTCCCGCGTCCACTCCTCCGAAATCCATTAGACATAAACAATAAATTTTCTACTTTAAGTATCTAATCAAGAATCTTGTAGCCGCAACTAAATTTTATAATTTATTATAAACCATTAATACCCAAGTCCAGCCTCATCCTAACATATAAATTCTTGACACAATAACTTATACGTTTTACGAGGTATCGGAACCTAGTTTCATGGTTTACGACTTCCAAAATTCACGGTTAAGTCCCCAATCGAAGGACATGAACATAAATCATAATAAATCATGTAATCTTGATTTAAACCTGATTTATATTAATTTTTAACCATTAAACTCTAGAATTAATAAAATAATTATATTTTAAGATTATGGCTACTTTAAGTTGACTAGTTTTGTCCGGAACTTGTTAGGAGCATTGTCAGTCCATGGGTATGGTTTATATTTATGAATAATTATTTTATATTATATTTTCTTCTGTTTTAATCTCAAAAAATAATTATTTTTATTTCTTCCAAAATAACCCCTATTTATGGGCAAAACTATGCCATAAAATTACCCGAAACCTAGGCCAGTGACCCTTATTTTTAGGTTCAGAATTTTGATAAAAATACTATTAAAATAATTCTAAAATACTTATTTAACAGTAATAAACCATCAATAAATTTATTTTTAAGAATTAACAACAAGGCCTCTAAGAACCGTGTCACAAAGTCTAAAATCAGCCCTATTGTTGTCCAATTTATCGTCAATCAAACATAAAATTTATCATAGATTTTTATGGTGGAAACAAGATGGAAAGGGAGGGTTCTATAAAATTTAACTTACATAAATATAAGAGAGTCATGTCATGGGAATTTGAGAAGGGAAGTTTGAATCCTTACCCGAAAGTTGAACGTTTGGATGACAGCGCCACTTCTTGTTCAAGAACGCACCTTCTTGCTTGTGCTTGTCTTACTTCTGCCTTCTTGACGGGTTGATGATGATGGAAATTGGTTCTTCAACCGCCCTGTCAAGGCGGAAGCTGCGGGTTCGAGCCCCGTCAGTCCCGAACTAAGATCTGAGATTGATAATGATGGCAATAGGTTATTGATGGAATTGATGGCAATGGTGGAGCATTTATGGTTGTTTGGTGAAGATTGGGTGGAAGGATGATGAAAGGTGGAGCTTTGGAAGAGGATAGGATTTTTGGTGAAGAAGATAATGTTGTGAGGGGTAGATAACAAGGGGGGATGCTATTACATGTGAAGGAGATGGGAGGGGTCAGTCAAAAAGGGGAGAGAGTTGTTAGGGTTAGGGTTTTGTGATAAGGGGGTATATATATAGGCTTTTTGGATAGATTTAAACCTAGGAAGGGGTGTTTCTAGGGCTTGTAGGGGTCGGCCACCAAGGGGGCTGCTCTTGCACGAAATTATGAAGAGGGGGGTTGGTTATTATGGTTGGGATTTGGTTGGTTAGGATATTGGGTGGTCAGGTAGTTTGCCAACTATGATGCCATATATAGCCATTTCTATAATTATAACTCTATAAATAGAACCAAAATAATATATATATATATATATATATATATATATATATATATATATATATATATATATATATATATATATATATATATATATATAGGGGTATTTGTGTGCACTACATGACTACATGCGTTTGGGTTGGGCTTGGGTCAAGTTCTAGTCATAATGAGACATTTTTAAGGTAACAGTGGTTCTAGATGTTTGACAATATTTTTGGAGCATGGGGGAGGTCAAACAAATGTAACATCCATGTCCCAAATATATTAGGCACAATCAATATTAGCAATATAAATTTTGTTGACAGAAAAAATATTGTGCATTGCTTAAAATATCCAAGCCATGGCAAAAGGTCATATATATATAAAAGAAGGATTTAGAAATTAATAGTTTAATCCATTAAATTAAATAAAATAAGTAAAATAAATTTAAAAATACCAAATTAACCCTATTCAAAAATGAGGGGGCTTACAATTATCTGGCAATATATGAAAGTTCGTCAAGAGGCTTCGATTGATGGAATACTAATAAAGCTTGAGGTCCAGAACGTTGGGATAAATACTATCGACGAGAAGTTTTGTCGCATCAGTAACAGTTGGTTGGCAGAAACCTTAGTTGCTTGAATAACAGTTGATTGGCGGATATAATTGATCAAATTATTAATATGGGGTGATCCCTAGCTTGGTTGGTTGACCAATATACCGAGTACGTGAATAATTATCGAAGGTGGTTAAGCGAGATAAAATTATGTGAGACATTGATGAGGTAATGCAATTAAGTTGATGGTTAATGCGAATGAAAGTTGACCCTCTCAAAATAAAGTTGACAAAAGTATGTTTGGCTGAAGGAATCAGAATAAATATATTTTTAATATATTGGTTGGGTGATATTGTCGGTTATAAATTATTTGGGTGATATTGTACACACGAATACGTAATATGAATGGAGAGAAAGTAAGAGCAAGGATCATGAACAATATACTAGTAAAGATTGTAACGAACCGTTCTGTTCAAGCGGACAACCGATTCAAACGGCACAAGTTCAACGACCCAACCCACTTTGCTCAGCGAGAAGACTCGTTTGAGGCAAATGATTTGCAGACTTGGCCCTTCAGGAGTTCAGACTTAAACTTTCAAAGGCTCGCTCGGAGTATCGCTCGACCGAGGCAGATCATCGCTAAGATGGATGACTACGATGAACTTGTCTTTGCTTAGCCAGCACACTTAAAATATGAATGATACATGCTAGTCGCTAGGTGAATCATCCCTTGCATGCTAATAAAGAACACAACGTACCTAGCTAAGGAAATAATTCCATCTTGTATTGCTTGTGTTAGAACATAAAAATAAAACTTGGCTTATAAATGGACCCTCGCATGCTACCTTTGCTTTATGCAAGTAGACCCCGTTATGCCTCGATGTCACGACCCGCACCCAAAATTTGGGCATGAGTCGTGGGTACGTCCAGCCTACGCCGCAACATCGACGGTAGAACGCTGTCTAGGTCTCAATAATACTAACATAACTCACAACCTGTCAATGATATCAACTCTATAAGGAGTACAATGAAATAAACATCTCTCAACATCTCATAATGTATACTCAATCACAATAGCTATAAGAATATAATGGCACGATAAAAGATAAGAAAGAAAGACATAAGTCAAACACAAAGTCTCAATAGAGATAAACTACAGTCTAGCTGTCCAACATAAAAGTCTCCACAAGTCTCAAATTAAACTCCACATAAGTCTCAACATAACTAAAATAAACCTCAAAAATAAGTCTCAATGCATAAAATAAATGATGTCTAAACAGCTGCAGGTAGTGTCTCCTCTAATGGAATAGACTCCTCTAATATCTCTGGTGTGTAGTCTGCGTCTATACCTGGTCCATAATGTGTAGGACAGAAGTCCTCAAGATCCTCTGGAAAAAATATCCATTCAGGATTGGAGCGAAGTACAAGCACTAACAACAGTTCCACATATATTGACAAAAACTATAATACAATGTAAAGAAATACAAGATGGATATCAATACTGGCAATAAACAATAATGAAACAATAAAATGCTGGAAATAGAAATACTGGAATAAGAAATACGGAAATAATGTCATCATAAATGGTACGTCTAGCAATGAACAAAAATATAAGTGCATGCTAGATCAATGAACTAGAATATAAGTGAAAGCTAGAGTAATAACTATAACATAAGGAAATGCTAGATCAATCAGCTAGAGATACATGTATAGACTATCTAGCTAAGTGTGTGAAATATCAACATATCATGTGATCGACTTGGGACTGATCAGGCTTGTTACATATGATTAGCTATAATTTATGTAAGGTCAGGCTAACCATCCGGATAGCTATGATGCAAGCAATAGTCAGGCTAATCACATATAACAGGCTATGAGGCATGTAATGGTCAGGCTGCACCGATGTGAGGTGTGGATGAGCTATGATACATGTAGAGTTGGGTATGATCACATAATGTACTAATATCTCCCCGTTCCCAGCTAGCACGATGGATTCCAAATCACGACTCCTCGTGATCGGTCTCGATGATGCCAACTCATATATACATAGTGTCAGAATCATGTACGCTATACAACTAGAATCATAGAGATAATTAATATAATAAAAACTGTCAGAGAATGTACTCGCATGTGGTCTTCTGCTGGAAATACAATTGTCCTATTTTTGGGGTATTGTCTGAATGATCCAACAGTCCTATAGACATCAATTAATAATAATATTGTATCAGTCATTACACTAACATACACACAATCATCAATACACTGAGCTCAGGGCTACGCTAGGTATGAAGTCAATGTGCGTCTAACTGCACGGGTGTCAAGTCTGCAATTGCTGTACAAAAATCAAACAGTCAAACACTAACACAGGTCTCGCCAGTACATCAGTGTACATAAGGCAATCTACTCACAATTCTCAGGGTCACATGGTCAAGGTAACTACGGGATATCCGTAATTAACACTAGGGCATACTGTATATATATATATATATACAATATATATAGTCCTAACTAGCATTTAGCATTTAATTACTACACAGTATATATACACATACTAAATATATATCTATATATACCAAAATGAATAATATACGCATACGCGTACGTATACGTATACGCATATGAGGTGGGTTCATTTGCATAACGACTAGCAATCAATAACTAACGAACACGTTATGACAATACGCTATATCCTAACGTTTCACACATACATATACGTACACAACATGAAGGTACAATTCGAACCTGCTCGTGCGCGTGAACGGGGTGTTCGACGTCGAGGTGGGCTGCTCCTGCTGCTACTGTTCAGGCGAGCTTGGTCCGGTTCAGCGGGCTATCGAGGAAGAATGGCGGTTCAGCATGCCATCATGTCATCTAGGTTCAACGATTCAGGGGTTCAGCGGTTCAGTGGGTTCAGTCGCGGTACACGATCGATTGTTGTTCCGTCGGTGAAGTCGAGGAGGGTCCGGTGATGTCAGGCGGGTCGGCTGCTTCGGTCTCCGGCGTGACGAAGTGCAGGCGGCGTCGGGATGGCTTGCTGTCGTTCAGTCCGGCGTTAATGGCAGTTCATCTATCGTGAGGAAGTCGGCAGACGGCTGTCGTAGGTTTCAGGCGATGAGAAGCGGGGTACTGGCGTGCTCAGGCGGTCGGGGTCAGCTCCGACGTGGGCTGGGGTGCAGCGGTTCAGTCGAGGTGCACGGTCGGGTTGGCAGCAGCTTCGGGCGTGGAGATGATGTAGGCGGGTCGAGGGGGTTGACGGAATGGTTCGGCGGTCGAGTTTTGACCGGAACAGGGCTGGGGTGGCCGGACTCGGCTGCTCCGGTGAGTCTCGGCTTGGATTGGCGGGAAGAAGAAGAAGATGGTGAAGAACATGAGATGGGAAGGGGGAGTCGGCTGGGAGCTAGGTATTAGGGATGAAAAAAAAGGAAAAATAAAGAAAGGAAAAGTGATATATATATATATATATATATATATATATATATATATATATATATATATATATGAAGGAGGGTTGGGTTGACCTAGAAAGTTGGGCTTGGTCAACATCCTCCTTGGGATTGGGCCTTGGCTTGTCATGTAGGTATTGGAGGGCTAGGATTGCATTGATTGAAAATGGAGGGCCAAAGTTCAATGAGGGTTGATGTTGAGTGCTATACACTCCAAAAATTATGGAGAAAATTTACATGAAGAAAAATGAGTTTCTTCATATGTTGTGTCCAATGGGGTGTGGGCACCTCAATGCACTTTTACATAAAAGTGTCCAACAATTGGAAAATTGCACAAGATGAGATTTTTGGATTAATTTAATTAAAACTAATATAATTGGTGTTCTAAAATTAATTAGAAGTACATGAGGCTAAAATTAGGTGGGACACAAGTGTCATGAATGAAGAAGACTCAAAGTAGAATATTATCATAATTTGGGTTGGACATAATGGGTCAAGATTGTGTCTCCAATTTTGATTTGAACACACAAGGATACAAAGTTAGATTTATATAGAATTACATACAATTGTTTGCAACGAATATTGTGCGACTAAAATGAAGCACAAGAAGGCATAATTATGAGTTACACAAAGATCAAAATAGAAGGCTGGCACGTCTAGGACAAGGGTGTAAAATTTGTTGGAAGACAAAAGATAGTGTAGTGCTCCAATTATCAAAGCAACGGTAAGGTACAACAATCAAATAAAATCACAGTAATTAAATATAAATAAATATCATACAATATTAACACATTAAATTAAATAAATGAAAAGACAAAAATACTCCTATTTTGAAATGTGGTAGTTACACTCGAGTAGATCGATATATACTCTTCGTAGTGCACCGATTCACTTGTTTTTACTGCACCCCCATAGACTATGTCGTTCGATATGTCCCTGTGCGGTTGCACTCCTCGCACTACCCCTTAGATCGTGCCAACGTGAATGCTTATGTTTCAAATATAAATGTTTGCTTACATTGTATTTAGTACTCGTTGTCTCATTTCAATGCTTGTCACATAATTTTATGCCGCAATCAAGTAAACACTATCTTGCCTTACATTCATCCAATTCACCGGAAGACTATCTAAAAGTTATTTCGTGCAAGTATGAACCTGAAATTATCCGGGACCGTTAGGTCGCCAAGGCATCTCCAAACTAGGGGATTGCACCATGTCAAGTTTAACTTAGAACGAGAATCATGTCAAGCAAAGCAAGAATCACAGCTCGTGGATCATACTCGTTCTAAACAAGAATTAAGAATTATCATGTCATTTCATGAATCCCGTGAACCCGAGACCCAAGACTTGCATGTCGCGGATAACTTGTGCATAAGGTATTCATGTTTAGGTTCCTGCCGGGGCACTAGGGCCGATCCGATCCGGACGAAACTTTTTGATAGTCGCATGGTAGTGGGCGGCATGGAGTGAACGCCCCCTTGGCCTTGCGTTGTACTCCATACCGTCCCGGGCGAAGGTGGCGTATAGCGACTCATACCTCACGCATCTAATATCGCTCCGAGATTATAACCTGTCCTTTATGGATATGCCAGCGACTCATGTTCATATAGATAAGTCATCCTCGCTTAGCGGCAATCCACGTGCGAGTCATTGCATCGTATAATAAAATTCTAAATCACCCGAACGGATATGAGTACAACACACTTGTACATATTTGAACACTTGGACATCTTCTTCAACACTTCTAGATAATCCGTGTAACTCATGCACCTGAAACAACACCTCGCTCATGACCCTTGTGTTTGCTTGTGCAATTGCCCTGAATTTTATTATAACTGCTCGTGCTTAGTTTAACTTGTTTTGCCTTGGACAGGAAATGACGAATGGTAAGTTGGTAAGTCTCGTCGTGTTCCTTTGTATATCATACGACGTACTGCCATACAAGTTAGGCTTTACATCATTGCTATAAAACTGATCCTAAGGCAAGATTAGAAAGATAACTTAATAGATGGTGCACGGAACCTATATAACATGTTTGGATTTGTCGAGCCGGCGAGAAGCCTCCCCACTAGTGCATTCATGTACCGATAATCCACCAGATTGCTTACAGGGTGCGGGAAAACCTCGTTCGGTACGAAAACCTCCTTCGCACATGCTAAGTCGTGGAGTTCACTCTGGAGCCTTGCAGCGTTGCGTCCGGAGCTGAAGCACATATACAAGATATAATGTTAGAATATCGTCTATGTATCATTCCATAAATATAGCCACTTAGCACGCTTTTACTGTTTCAGAGAGGGAGGACTTGAGCGACTTGTAATTTTGGCCTGGCGCCGCTTGTAACACTTGTTCAATATCAATAAAGAGCTTGTTTTATTTCTATAGTTGTGTTATTCAATGCTTCTGCTACTTACGACTCTGTGAATTTGTTATCAATCGCCTGTGCGTTTCTTATTCCGCTGGACTCGGACTATCTGTGTGACTCTGTGGCTTAGTCATTTTACCGCATGTTCAGATCATGGCCTTGTACGGGTGTGGCTTACGCTCATGCAACATCACATCCAGATGGAAAAGATCGTCCCGTGGGAGCGCTGGCGCGGTGATTCGCGCCTAGCGGGGACGGCCGATTACATGCGGGAGATCGACACATGACAAAGGTGATCGACCAAAATTTGAGTTTGGGTTAGTTTCCTTGTCCCAAAGATAAGTCAAATGCACGAAAATTTAAGAATGATATGTTGGTACAACTATAGGATGACTATGAAATAAAAAATGAAACAATATGAGAGATCAATTTGAATTTTGAATGTTGGTGATTTACTTGATGGATATGGGATTTGAGCATGTAGTTCTAGATTGACATTGTCGGTTGGGGTAAGTCTATAATGAACATTTAATTGAGGTAGACCCTTAAGAGATTGACCATGGGTAGATAGATTGGACCCAGACGGTTGGATGTCCTTTATTTGCGGGTAGGTCAATGGTAGTGCATTTGTGGTTCGAGTTGGTAATAATATTGGGTATAAGTCCCTTAGACTTGTCAGACTTCAGTTTGCCCTAAGAAGAGAGATTAGTATGGTCCCTATCAGCTGCCTAGAATGTGATGAGTTGCCTATGAACACTAGGTTTAACTGTCATTATAGCTAGCCTTAGAGACTTGACCGAAGAGTTATGTTGGCTATCGGAGACCCATAGGATGACCCTATTAATGTTGCATGGGTAATGTAACATCGTGTGAGACTCGAATAATGTATATTATGAGTCGGCCTATGTTCAGTCAGTGTTTGGATGGTTTGTTGCGATATTTGGGTATGAGTATTTCAGGTTAACAGGTCGTGTCGGAATGGTAAAACTGTTGGATGGATAAGTTTGGGAATTGACGGTTGCTAGAGTTGAATTTGATTACTTCGACTGGAGTGGAAATCAATAGCGGGTCCGGTTGGATGGATTATCTTAGAATGGTTTCTCTTGGAATCAAGTTGAAATGAGTAATAAATCATAATAAAAAGATAGAAATGTCGCTTAAAAATTTTGGTGGAAATTTTATACATTGGGAAGAGAAACTTGATATGTAATTTGGCTAATGCGACTATTGTACGGGACGAATTATGATCAATAAACTATAACAAAATTTTACGGCTCGGACAGCAACATAACCAAAGGGAACTCTAGATTTATGATAATTTTTATGCTACCAATGTTGGAAAAAATATTGCTAGAAGTTTGAATAAAAGAAATTGCAATATTGAGAAAACAGTCAGAACGATTATAAATACACTTGTGTAATAATAAAGAAACTACGGGTCATATTCTTAATGTAATCAATCAAAGTTGGATGGATCAAAATAAGGTAACGACAGGTAAAATTATTCATAAGAGGTGGGAATGGCGAAATTGACATTGAGAGAAGGAATATTATAATTCGGAATTAATAAAAATTTTGTTATGGTCGGGTTATCAAATGATTAAAGTATCGTGCTTGGGTTAATGGCCTAACATGGCCAGTCCCTAAGGATTTTTATATTTTGGCAGAATCAAAAGATAGCGATTGTGGCAAATGGTTATATGAAGGAACACTATGAATGTGATAAAAGAATTATGCATATGATGGACCGAGAGGACGTTGGCAAGTATTGAGAAGTGCTTAAACCAAAACGTGATTGCATTCGCTACTCCACGAGTCTGTGCGTCCTCCATTGTCATCGCAAAAGCTTGTCCGCATCATTGTGGTGGTGTCCTCTGCTGCTGCTAGGCCTGCTGGAAGAGTGCTGCCTGGGGTGCCAAAGGTGGCCTCGGTTGATATCCTTCTGGTGCTGGTAAAGCTTGTCAGTTAACCATCGGTATTTTTTTCTCGATGCTCCTTGCAATTTTTGGCTGAATGTTGTCTTGCTGGAATCTCGAGGCGAGCTGATCTGCTTTATTACCTTGTTGAGTTGATTGACCTTTATCTTCTGGTGTCACTTCATCTTCGTAGGTGACCACAACACCTTGTGGTGTTCCTGCAAGAGTCTCATTGCTTGCTAGTGATTCCATTACTCTGCATCCAAAATAAACTATAAAAGGCGCACAAAGGAAGCAAGGCAAGATGCAAGTCAAGAAATTCGAATCCGATATAGAGATCAATAACGATTCAATCAAGTGGATGAGATCCTATAACTTATCCTATCTTTATCGCAGGCTTGCTCAGTTCCTTAGTTGAAACCAAAAACAATTTAGTCGTTGACCTGCATGGGCCACCAAATTTTTTTGTCACACCCCAGTCCCAAAATACCTAGGGACTAGACACGTGGCAATGGCCAGCAACACACTTCAATGGACAAACCCAATTTAATGGACCCATTAGAGTATACTTAAGCTGTAAAATAACAGTAAAGGTCTACGATACTAATCTCATCCATAGAAGATAGATACACTCAATATCAGAATAATCAAGATGAAATAATAATCAACAAGTCACAATAAATATCTCGGGAAACAACCCGATAATGAGTTTAATACATTATTCCACGAGACATAAAATAAAGTATCAAGAACAGAAATAACTGAGTATAATAAACCAGATACTCAGGAGAAATCCTCGACGATCATCTCGTCCTCTAGTTCTGGTACTGCTCCAGCGCCTGCTTCTGTCCCGTATATATCGGGGTAGATCTCCTCAGCTAAATCTGGGGACATAATCCGGATTCCAGGTCCTCAGGGGACATAGCAAGGTACAAGAATAACTCAAGCCAAAGTAAATGCAGTACAAAAATAAATGAATCAATAGGGTAAACTATATAACTAGCTATGTGATATGCAAATGAGAGCATTAATCATACTCAGGCTGAAACTACCATAGGCTCGGTGTCGGAGAAACCCATAGCAACATTTATCTCGAAGGGCCAAAACTTGTGCCAAAGCTCTGTTCAGAGTCTAAGGCACCTCCAGAAAGCTGCATATATATATATATATATATATATATATATATATATATATATATATATATATATATATATATATATAATCAGCCTTTGTATGGTATGACTCTCCCCACCCAATGTAATCTCACGTCTCATGTCCATGACACGCAAGATCATATCTAATGCAACAAGTCATATGATATATATACATATATAA
Organism: Iris macrosiphon; assembly: GCA_036927795.1. NCBI lineage: Eukaryota > Viridiplantae > Streptophyta > Magnoliopsida > Asparagales > Iridaceae > Iris > Iris macrosiphon. The sequence goes on from JAYESA010000016.1 coordinate 147,005,419, forward strand.
TATCTATGCCACAAATCCTGTAACCTATACAGAATCACCATGAATATATCAAGAAATATTCTGTCACATGAATAGTATCAAGTGTCCTATGGTATGACGTACTTGATATAGCAAGCACGATTATGTATAGGGTTGCGATATCAATCTCCAGGTGACGTTATACAACTCCGCATATGACGTTGACACCCGAATCTTGTTCGGACGTTAAACAATGTCACACGGTCCTAGGTAAAACATTTATATCATATAAATAAATTAAAGGAATAATATAAAACAAGTACTACAAGATTGGCAAGGTACATTTGCTTGGGGTTTGAATTCCTCCAATTGCTTCGGTAACAACGGGATCTTCAGGTACTCCTCCAGATGCTAAAATAAACACTACCATCATGCTCAAAAGATATGAAATAGCTAGGATGCCTATCCATAAGTCCAATTTGGACACAGGGGCAAATTTGACAGTTTTTGGTCAAAGCGGGGTCCACATGTGGCCCTCTTCGTACCAAAAAATGTGCCAAAGACAAAGTTCTCCAAATTTATCAAACTTAGTGTCTACAAGTCCAGAACGACGATACGAACCCAACGAAATGTCCATAACTGGATTCCGATGAGCCGATCACAAAATCGTCCGTCAAGTGAAGCTGTGGGGCCCACGATACGAGATTTTGTCAATGTTCTCAGAATCGAACCAAACTTGGGTCACAGGACCAACGTATCGCTACGAGTCCGATGGCACAAGTTTCGTTATGAAACGACGAGCACACACGAAGTTATAACGAGTTTCAGAACATGACTGATACGGGGTGTTGTAAACTGATACGCGTTGATTCCGGTATGCACGCACATCCAAATCAACTTCTGCGAAATCTCACACGTCTGTATTGACGGTGCACACCTTTCGGTAAAGTTCTCACACGACCAAGTCGCCTCGTTTAGCGGGGCGCACCCAGTTCCAATTTTTTTTTGGATTTTTAAATTACCAAGTTTTTGGTCATTTTTACCCGCAAAATAATTACAAACTACAGCTTAATAAAATAAACTAAAAATAGGGTTTTAAACTCGATTATATGGTCTAAATTACTGTTCATGTAAATTTTAGAAATAATTAACAGGTTGCACAAAAAATGGTCGTGAATTTGTGAGTTCGGGACAATTTCTGAATTTTCAGAAATATGGATCGTTTTTCCTGTTTTTGCGTTGCGGTTTACGACCAACACAGGACGCGATACCCTGAACTGATTACACGAATTTCGAGAGGGTTACACAGCGAACATGTCACAACAGACCTTTAAAAAATGAGGTGACGAGGAGAGAAAAACGCTAACAGGACGCCAGTAACGACTGAATTTTGCGTTCACAGGGTGGCGCCACGACCGGTCGACGGTGGGTGGCGGCGTATACTACAGCTGCTGTGCTCGGCGCTGGCGGTGGCGGCGTTCGGGTCACGGCTGGAGGAGGCACCGGGGAAGCTCGTCGTCTTCGTCGTCGTCGTCGTCGGTGAGGCGGTGTCCTAAGGATGTTGGTGATGGCGGCGTTGGGGGTGACAACGACTACTGTGGGAGTCGGAGCTGGCGTCGCTAGGTTAGGGTTCATGGTGGTGGTGGTGAAGAAGTGGCGGAGAAGTGGCAGCGGTGGCGGGTTGGTTGTGGCAGCGGAGGATGATGGCGGTGATGGCGGAGAGGAGTGGCCGGGGTTTTATAGGGTAGGGTTGGCCGTTGGGGGAGGCGATGCTGCGGGGAGGATAAGAGGCGACGGCGGCTGTTTTGGGAGTCAGAGCGGCGGGGAGGCGGTGAGTCGGCAGGAAAACGGCCGGGGAGGGGAGGCGGATCGGCGGAGGAAAACGAACTGGCGGCGGGTTCGTCGGCTAGGGAAGTCGGGGATTTGGGATTACTGTTGACAACGGGTAGTGGGTTCGGGTCGGGTTTTGGGTCCGGATCCGACCCGACCGATTAAGACTTGGGTTCGGTCAGGGTTCGGTTCAGCATGGGTTCGGTTTGGTTTATTTGGTTGGTTCAATCCGGTTCAGGTTGGTTTAATTTAGAAACTATGTTTTTAGGTCTTTAAAAATAGTTCTGGGGTCCAATAAATTTCAGAAAATTTACACTATGTCTAATATTTTATTTTACACTAAAAAATATTATTTTCATAATATTTTAATATTTATTTTAATACTTAAAACATTTAATTCAAGAAAACATTTATTTTAATTAGTTAAAAATCATTAAAAAAATCTGATTTTTTTTATTTCTGAAGAATTCGGGTGTTTACATTCAATGCTGCTGAAAGTAATAAAACACATGAATAATGAACTGCTAGTACTATTGGTATAAGAATGCTATAAAGTAAACTGCCATGAGAACTAAGTAATATTATGCAATCTACTTCACATGCTCGTAACACTGAGAATAGAACATTGAACATCGATATAGGTATAAGTGCATCAATGCATAGTAACTATGAAGGAAATGCTTCATATGCGAGTATAATTGTGGTTTGGTACCACCAGGCCACGAGAATGTATGTAAGTTGGGACCTACGGGTCACCAACCGATATGAGAATGAGCAAAACAAGAAGGATCAATAATGTGAGGCTTTACTTACATTTCTTTATCATGCAATTTATGCTTAGATTTTATTTGCATAGTCGTTGCATGGTCAGGGATAACTTGTGCACAAGGTTTGGTAAGTTTTCTCGAACGAGATGCACCGGGACACTGGGTTCGTTCGACCTAGGAGGAAATATAGTGCTTTGGTAGCACTGGGTATAAACGAGATATTCATTGAGGATCACAACCTTATGAATGACGCTTCGTGCACCCTTCGAAGTCCTATATGGCATGTCCCTCGTGGTGCGAAAGTATATCACCAATGACCCTCAAGTAGTTAGGCTACATAATAACGAGAATATTTATGCAGGCTTAACGTTATCTCGGTTAAGAATGTTTCGTATTAGTTATGCTGTGGCTAATCCTTGTTTTGCAGGAATATGACGAGTGAGCTTCTGGCAAGAATCGCCGTTAGGCGTTATGTACATATTTTATATATATTCAATCTATTCTACTGTTTCTAAAGTATGTTTCATTATGCTGTTGAATATTCTGATCATTGAAATGAACCTAGTTCATAATAGAAAGACCACTAAGTTAATATGCATGCTTTTCACATGAATACTTAGTGTCGGTTTAGACGAGTGAGCTAGTTTCTGCTCACCAGTACGCGATATGTACTGACCCACGTTTGTGAGCATCCCCAGGTACTCAGCATTTGGGGAAGTGGCTGGAACGGTTCCGAGGCATCGAAGCAATGTTGGGGCACACAGAAGCTCTTCTTCCATTAGAGGCGTCTTCTGTTATAAATGGAATAATGTATGGAAAAGTGTAATTCAGTTGTATCGGTGAGAGTGTAAGCCAAGCCGACAAATATCAATGTAAGCCAAATTGGCCAAGTATCAGTTATTTTTTAAGAGTTTTGTAAATCTTTTGTAAGCCATGTACTCAATTATCATTATCAATAAAGAGAAGCTTTTCATTATATTCATTGTGACTTCAATTTGTCTGCTTAATTTTGCTGCGATGTCGTTGTTTCTGAGATATACCATGCCTTGTTTATCTTCTTGCCTTGTACAAGTGCACTCTAGGCTTGTACGACATCACGCTCGTGGCTACTTTTGGTTATTCGGAATAGGGGCGTGACTTGATTACTAACTTTTCTTGTTTCTCCACTTAGGACTTGTTTGGTAACTAGGATAACTAGGATTTGGATTTGGAAATCCAAGATTTGGATTTTGGTCCAAGTCATGAATTTCCAAACCCAGTGTTTGTTAAACTAGAATTTTGCCATTGAATTTTGTTAAAATCCAAATCCATTGTTCAGATAAGTGAATGAATTTTGCCATTAGATTATAATAAAATATTAATTGATTAATTAATACTATAATTATGATTAATAAATTAATAATTAAGATTATAATAAAATATTAATTAATAAATTGTTAATTAATATTATAATTATGATAAAAATTATTAATTAATATAATAATACAATATTATTAAAAAATTGAAAATTTAAAAATTATGATTAATAAATTATTAGTTAGGATTATAATTAAATATTAATACATAAATTATTAATTATAATTATAATTATGATAAATAAATTATTAATTAATATTATAATAAAATATTAATTAATACAATTGTAAATTAATAAAGTATTAATTAAAATTAAAATTAATAAATTATTAATTAAGCTTGTAATAAAATATTAACTAATAAATTAATAATTAAGATTATAATTATGATTAATAACTTATTAATTAATAATATAATAAAATATTAATGTATAGAATTATAAATTTATTATTGTAATTATGATTATAATTATGATTAATAAATTATTAGTTAAAATTATGATAAAATATTATTTAATATAATTATAAATTAATTAATCTATCAACCATAGATATTTTGTTATCATTCAAAGAAATATAGATACCAAATAGATAGTTTTGTATATTTGTTTAATTTAAATTTGATATTATATATAGTATATAGATATTATAAAAAAAGAAATAAGTTTGATATTATACAAATTTTATAGATTTGTTTATAGACAACTTTGGTATTTTTTTTTTAAATCAACACATATAAAATATCACATATATTATCATAAAAAATATAATACCCTAATTTTTTTGAAAAAAACTAATACATATTACTATTTATTTGAATTTTTTGCATTATTTAAATTTCTTAGATTTAGATAAGGCTGGTTTTATATCACTATTGTATATCATTATTTATTTGAATGACTTATTTGTTTGGTCGTACAACAAAAGAAGATGGGTCTTAGATTTATGTAATTTTTTTGATTAAAAATAGATAATTTTTTGTGATACCCAAAAAATAGATATTATATATGTTGTCATTAATCCAAATAGAATTCCAAGTCTCAAATAAATTTAGATGTCACTAAAAGATAACAAATAAATTTTATCCAAGAATTTTTATTCTATGACTATTAGTGATATATTAGCGAGAAAATTAGATATCACTAATGGATGATTTAAAAAGATAACAAATAAATTTTACCCAAAAAATTAGATATCACTAGTAGATATTTGTTATCTTTTTAAATCATTCATTAGATATCACTAAAATGTTGAAACTTATTTGATATCATTAACATATATATCACTACTATTTTATTTTAAAATCAAATAAAATTTTATATATGAATAATAAAAAATATTTATAAATTTATTTATATTTTAAAGAGAAATTTATGTTGAATCAAAAAAGAGACCGCAGGGCTGACGTGACGGTTTTTCAGTGGATCCAGCCTCATGCTAATGTGGATCCGACACCTGTCTATTGGGAGGCCGCCACCTCAGCTCTGAGACTGACGAGCAATCTCATGCTCGGTCCGTAGAGAAGAACTCAGTTTTTAAACTAATAAAAAAGCTGATATCAAAACTTCGTCAATGGACTCCTAAGTCTTGTTGGAACCTTTCTCTCTTTTTCATTTTCTCAAATTTCTTTAAAATATATTACGCCATAGTTAATTTTTTGTATTTGATATTAACATTACCTTTGACAGTAATTATATAAAAATTATATTAATGTAATATTAACATTAATATTAGTATTAACATTTGACAGAATTATCAGACTCAGATTCATTGATTCAACACCCCCAAAACGCGGAGCGGAGCCCATGCCAACCACGCTCTCAGTCACGTGTCCACTTTCCAACAGTTCCAGAATGCTCCACATATACCGATAATACCCCCACAATCTCCTAATATTTCTCCTCTCACACACTAACAGATGTTCGTAATTCCCAGATATGCTCATGGTATTTTAGTAATTCAACATTGCCCTTACTATATAGCAACAACAATTTGCGCTCGGCTACAGCATATAAAACTAATCGAGAGGAAAAGAAAAGTAAGAGAAAACCCTAACCCTAAAAAGAAAAGAAAAAGCTTTCTTTGAGCTCTAATGGCGTCGTTCGCTGAAGCCCCTCCCGGCAACGCGAAGGCCGGAGAGAAGATCTTCAAGACGAAGTGCGCGCAGTGCCATACCGTCGACAAGGGCGCCGGTCACAAACAAGGTTTGATCAATCGGATCCCTCTTTCTCGTTTCGAATCCTTTTCCCCCCTATTTTCCCCCTATTTTTGTTATTTTTTGGAGATTTTTCTATATAAAATCGTTTTTTTTCTTTTTCATTTATTCTAGATATTCTGTTTAATTATCCTCGACGAGTTTGTTTGGATCCGTTATCTGATGCTTATAAAAATCATATTTAAAAAAAGAATTTCAGATTTTTTTTCCTTAGAATTTTTAACATATATTTTTTGCTGTATAAAAATTGTTTCTCCTAGTTTGATCGATTATTAAAATACTGATGTCTAATTATTAGATCTTAGATTTTTTTTTTTGCTGTATAAATTGCATTTCTTCGTTTTTTGATGGATTCGAGAAGTAGCGATTTCTAATTATCAGATCCGAACGAAATTCTCTTTATGCTGCCGAGATGTATCGATCTATTTGTGTTAATTAGGTTTTCCTTTGGGTTCCTGTTATAAAATTGTTATTATTAGATTCTTGATCCATATATTTGCGATTGAGTGATCGATATTGAAATTAGTTAAATGCGTGTGATTCATGTAGGTCCCAACTTGAATGGACTCTTTGGCAGACAATCCGGAACCACTGCTGGATATTCTTACTCTAATGCTAACAAGAACATGGCTGTGATTTGGGAGGAGAATACTTTGTACGACTATCTGCTTAATCCGAAGAAGGTACATTGCCTATCGGACTACTCAAGCAAATGCTGCTTCCTTTTAGATGAAATATACGAGCTACTTTTTGAGATAGCATGGATTTAATCAGAAGCGGTGGTTGTTGGTATTTCCTTTCTAAATGCCCAGCATGTATGTTGGTTGGTGTAGGCTAATATTGACTAAACAAGTTCATGTTGTTTTGATCACGCCTTCGTGGTAAATTTAGTTTATGGAACTAAATATGATTAGTGTATAAATATCCTTGAAAATCAGTTTCGTACCTTTATTCCTCATTGGAACATTTTCAGTATTTCCTAGTAGGGTAGGAAGTGTGGTCAGTCCAAATATCAATTAGCATGCAAAAATCAATCGCTATCTTGTATGTGCAGTGTCACATCTTATATGAGCAACGCTGGTATTGGTATATCTGATAGGTGAAATAATTTATCATGGGTGAGGAGAGCTGTGAGTTCATTGCACTAATTCCGAACTCCTTATGGGAGAGAGCTGTGAGTTCATTGCACTAATTCCGAACTCCTTATGGGAGAGAGCTGTGAGTTCATTGCATCGATCCTCAGACAACTGAGGATTATGGTGTCTAAATTATAATCCAGTCCCATCAGCAGATTTGTGATCAAAGAAGTTATTAATTCTTTTGCATATTGGTATGAAAACATTTGTTTAGTCTTCCAAGACATATAGTCAACATGAGTGTTGCTAGCTAGGAAGCGCCCACTTTTTAAAATTTGGGTGTATCATGTCAGGTGGTGTCAAGGGTGGAACCAGAAATTCAAGCTAGGGTTGGCTGGCGTGGATTAGGGTGGGTTGATTGATAGAAAAAAAAAACCGAAAAACATACGAAAAGAAGGATTTTTTTGGGGTGGGCTCCTACATGGTTCCCCCTATGGGTGGTATATTATACAAGTATCAGACACAGTTCGGACACTTGTAAAAAACACCAGTACACACTGGACAAGGTGCCTTGTCCATGTTGTTGTGCTGTCGTCATGTCCGTGCAACATAGATCACTGTGTTTGTTTTAGCTGAATGAGTTGCCTAAGCGCCATGTACTTCTTACCTTAGGGTCTGTTTGGCTACTGGGAACTAAAACAAAGCAAGAAACTAATGGAAACTGTGTAGTGTGTTTGGCTATTGGAAACTCATTTAGAAATTATGCCACAACATAATATGATAATGTTTGGAAACTATAACCCTGTTTACTTTCTGTTCTGGAAGGTGGAAACTCCGGAAAAACCATAAATGGTATATTCTTTGACTCTTGGATGGTGACTAATTTATGTTGTCTATTTTATATTATTTATTGACCTTCCCTACATCTTTCTAGTTTCAAACAAACAAAATTGGGAAATATGCTCTCTAATTTCCAAAAACTGTAGGATGTTTTTGTTTTAAGAATATGGGAGAAATGAAAGAGAAAATGAAAAGAAACTTTTTCTTTTTTTGGTTGATAAGAAATTTAGAAAGAAAATTGAGATAAAAAAATAAAGGAGAGAGTCGGGAGGGATTTAGAGGAGACAGGATAAGTGGAGAGAAAATTGAATCCCTTCAATTTAAGAGGGAGATGTTAAGCAAAATCTATATTAGTTATTTACCTATTTCCTTTCACTTTCATTTTCTTCCCTAATCAAACATGCCAATTTGATATTCTTTTTCATTTCCTTTTTCCTTCTCTCAAACGAAACACACCCTAAGGGTGTTTTGGTTTGGTGGATAGTGTGAAAGAAAAAGTTGTTCAGTGTGTAATGTTATAATGTTTACAAAGGAACACTTACATTTTTTCATAGTTTGCAGAATCAGTCGATACCAATACCATACGGCAGATACTGATATGATTTGTTATGAACCGACTTTGGGGGTCTCTATCCCACTCAATTTGGTCACAGTCAATTTGGCAAAAAAATGTGAACGAAAAAAGACCAATCGGCAAGGGTGTAAAAGATAGAAAGGTTGTAAAAGCATGTAAATGTAGAAAACTTATTTATTGCATGTAAACTAATCAACAAGGGTGACTATTTACTTCATTTAATTTGAAAACTACTACGAAACAACAAAGAGAAAACTTCAAACTATGCCTACATCAGTGTAGTTAAAGGCGCGCCTTGCGCCTAGGCGGAGGGTTAGCGCCTCAGGACACTCTAGGCGAGGCCCAATTCTTAAGGCGCACCTAAGGCGCGCCTAGGTGCGCCTTTTCCGAGCGCCTTGGAATAGTTAAGGCGCGCCTTGAAAATCTTGTGAAAAAATAACATGTTTAGACTTTTTTTTAACTATTATACTGTTTTTAGACTGTTTTTTGAACTGATGTACTTTTTTTTTTACTGTTTTCTCTCCCACTCGCTCAATTCAAAGTGATTGCAACCTAGACATGGGAGAATTTGAAGCACACATGTTTATCAATATAGAAATCATATATATATATATATATATATATATATATATATATATAATTTTTGCGCCTCGCATCGCTCGGGCGCGCGCCTTGCGCCTCGGACGATTTGGACCCTTTGCGCCTCGAGTGCGCCTTGCGCCTTTGACTACCTTGGCCTACATGTATAAAATATTTTTTCCTTCTAAAATTTAACAATTTAATAATAATTTTCTCTATGATACCAAAAAATTTGTTACTTCAGTCCGATACTGCCGATGCTCGTAGGAACGTCCTATACCGATAGTGTGAACCGTGCATTTTTTTTTTACATTTCCCAACTTTCATATAAAACAAACGTGGTCCAAAGAAACTAAGTTTCCAACTCTCTTTTACTTTCATGTTGCTAAACATGCTCTTGGTGTGTTGTTTCTCTATGGGCCTGTTTGGCAAATGGAAAATTGAAGAGAAACTAGAAAACTAGTGAAAATTAGTGCTATTTTCTTGCATGTTGACAAATGGAAAGTGTATTATGAAACTTGTAACCCATCACTAAAGTAGAAAGTAAAGTGGAAATTACTTTCCATCCAAATGGATGGAATGACATGAAAAGTCATAAGGAGCAAATATGACCCAATTGTTCACTATTATTTTTTCAAAAATCACTCACCTTTTAATCCTGTATATAATTTTTTAATTAAATGTCATCATTAATGACATGTTTTTATTTTCTACTTAAATAAAAATTTTAATTGGAAACTCATTTTTTCTGATTTTCCAAACAAGCCCAACTGGAAATTTAATTTAGATACTATAATTTACCACATCATCATTAATGGAAACCAAGCATCCATGTAGTTTCTAGATTCAGAAGTAGGAAACTAGTGGGGAAGTATTCTTAGTTTCCTTCTTGGGTGCTGTTTGTCTTCTGGAAAGTTATTTTGGATACTATATGTCACCAATAATTATTAAGAGGCACTATTTAGGTTGCATTCAAATGTATGGGAAGACACAGACTAGAGAGGACTTGTCTATTATCCTTTTTGACCTCCCTTACATTAGACATGGTTTTTATTCCACGTGCTATATTACTCTCTGACTATTGTTATTATTGTTTTAATAGTTCCATGTCATACTTCCTGTATTTTAGCTCCCAAGAAGCAATCATTTTTATTTGGAAACCTACTTTTTCTCTACTTAGAAACCTCAAAGAAACCAGACGTTCCTAGTTTCAAATAGTTTATATTTACCAAATTTTAGATTCATATTAGCGGCTCGGGTCTCTCGGGTCTTGTGGTAATGAATAATGGTTTTTACTTCGCTTGCTTTTTGTTTCTTAACAAGTTGTGTGCTAAATAATGATGGTGATTACTTCATTGTATAGGAAGCTCAGCGATTTAGTTTACTATTGCACACTTCTTTTACTCTTGTCGTATAGTAGTTGATTAAACTGCTTAATGTGACCCCTATTATCGTCACGATAATGATTTAGCTCGCTTATTGTTGTCTACATAATTTGTGTTAAACAACGAATGATGATTACTTCATTGTATAAAAAGGTCAGAGATTTAGCTTACTATTGTATGCTTCTTTTTATCTCTAGTAGGTTATTAAACTGCTTAATATGACCCCTAGTTACATGATCTCGTTTCAGTGCTTATATGCTAATAGATAGGTAAAAGTGATTATTTATTTATTTATAAACATACCAATATAGATTCTATCAAGAAAAGACACCAGTACTTGTATGATATCTTGTTTGTGTACTTATAATATCTTCACTTCACTGTTGCAAATACTTGAATGGGTATCCGCCTGACTTACTGATTACATATTATAGAAATCTGCCAAGAACCCAGATTCATATTTTGAATTGATGGAGCACAGAACACATTCTATGGTAGAAAATTATGAAATCAAGTGTGGGGAGATTCATCAAAGAAAGGGAAAAGAATTATGCTGGAAAAAGAACTCTGGTTCAAAGAAAAGCTTACTAGCTTAGGAAAAATAAGATGCTAGATGACTGAATGTGCAAAAGAGAATGACAAAGGGGAAGTGAGCAACGAACTAGGACTAACATTCCTGTTCTTGATCAGCACTGTATAAAACATATGAATCCGTCCCCTTAGACTATGAAATAAAAATCCTTAGCTAGTGATGATGGTTTCTTTTATGTGATAAGTTTTTACAGCATTGTGAGTATATGAGAAATTTTAACTGGAAAGTAGAAGAAGAAGAAAAATTATAAGATTTCACTTGAGTCAACAATTTATGTAGAGATGCACTTGGCTGTTTTCTTTTACTAGACTTGACGACCTTTCCTTTTTTGTTAAGTGCAGTATATTCCTGGTACGAAGATGGTGTTTCCTGGACTGAAGAAGCCACAAGATCGTGCAGATCTGATTGCTTATCTCAAGGAGTCCACTGCTTAAGCCCATTGGGATTCATCAAATGGAGGAGGATTTGTCCGTTTTTTCACTCTTAATAATATTTTGAAGCCAAGGATTTGATAAACAATTTTGTCCTGAGAGTTTATATGTTTTCATGTTTTTGAGGGTTATGTTCCCTGAATGTTACACCATTCCAACTTGATCTTGCCTATCACTTTGGTGGCGAGTGGTATAGAGTTGCTCATTCTTGACAATTTTGCTTTTTTTTTGTCCATGTTTTTTCCCCCTTATTCTAAGGGTGTGTTTGATTTTGTGAGAAATTGGTGATAAAACTATACTAGGAAAATGATATTTGTTCATAGTTGACTCAAAACAAAACACTTCCAAATATTGTAGTTCAATCGACTACAGTTTTAAGCAGTATTATGTATTGCAATTCCATAATGAAATCGTCATTCAAAATGTTTCTTCTTTCTTCCATAGTCGTCGGTCTTTGAGTTTGCTTTTCCTTCAATATGATAATCTGATTAGGCTGATCCTCTTGAATATTTGAATCTGGAAAGAGTTTATTTCTATATAAAAATAGAAGCTGCATAGTAACTTCTTATTGTTCATAACTTTCGAGATTCTTTCACCTTTCACGCCTGTGCTGTTCACTTTGTGCTATCCTGCTCTTTTTGTGTCGCCTATTTTTGTGCCGATGCTAATTTGATTTTTTTCTTCTTGGTACTAACTAAAACTTTCTTTACATCAATTATTTACACAAACAAATGCTCGCGCTTCTTATTTATAAAAATAAAATCCATCTTTGGTGCTGGGTCTTAATTGTGATCGGGGAACGCTTCCAATCTCTCCTCACAGTCATTGTCAGTCTTTTTTTACAGCCTCCTACCCTTCCACCAATTTCATTTTTTATACGGAAAATTTTGTTGGGAGCAAATTTTATATTTTCAATAAAAGTATTATATTTTTAAATTTTACAATCAGAGCATCAAAACGTCCTTTTTAATGGCGTTTTATGTCTTTCGTTACTTAAAGTTAACGGAGTTAACGGAGAAAAGAAAAAAAAAATTATACACAAGAAAACGTCCTTTGGAAGGACATTTTTTTCTAGAAAAAATGCCTTTTCCTCTCCTCTCTCATCTCTCTCCTCCTCTCTCTCTCTCACTCACACTCTCTCCTCTCTCCTCTCCTCTCCCAGCAGTGCCAGCGTCGAGAGGTCCCGGACGCGCTTCGAGGCGACCGAGTCGGCGAGCGTGGACTCGATGGCGGAGTAGGCGCCGGAGCGGAGGAGGAGCTCCTGGAGGCTCCGGTCGAAGCCTAGGGAGAGGCGGGACTCGAGCGCGACGAGAAGGGTGGACTTGTAGTCGTTAGAGATGGAGGGGGAGAGGAGGTGGTCGAGAGACTCGCGGTCGATCCAGGACCGGAGCTCGGAGCCGATGGAGCCGGCGAGGAGGGAGATCTCCGTTGGTTTGCGGCGGCGCCGGAGGAGAAATTGCGGCGGGAAGTGTCACGACCCGCACCCGGAAATTCGGACACGAGTGCGTGGGTACGTCCAGCCTACGCCGCAGTGTCGGCGGTAGTACGCTGTCTAGGGCATGATCACAGGTGATAAATCTAGCTCATTCACAATAATTAAATAGGCAAGGAAAAATAGCAGGAAAAGAATGCTAAGATTTTATAACCAGAATATGATAATCAGATCCAGAGTTTATTACAGAACCATAGATTATATCGGGGACAAACCCGATTACTAAGATGAAAGGAAAACAAATAGCTAAATGCTAACTACTCTGCAGGAGTAGTCTCCTGGGTGGGAACCGGCTCTGCAACTGTATCACCTGCTGTCTCAGAGGGTCCATAATAGGTGGGGGCAAGGTTCTCGTCCTCGCCTAAACAACGGATCCAGTCAGGAAAGGAGCAAAGTACTCAATGCACAACAAGATTTAAACTAAATATTTGTGACAGGTAGAAAATAACTGACTAAGCATTATGTTGAGAAATACGTAAGTAAGTAGTGAAGTTAACTGAGAAATAATGTTATAAAACAAGACTAGAAGTAGAATATGATTGATTGCTATAAACCAGAAATCCGAATAAAACAGGAATAAAATGTGACAAGAAATATAACTGTAACAAGACAGGAACTTATGTGCGTGAACTTGTATATTTAGAATACCTAGTTGGCATGTAGGGGTTTCTAAGGCTAATAGGACCGTCATAGACGACTAGTACACAATGATTATGGGAATAATCAAGTATAAGGCTGATGGTACAATCGCGTACCAACAGCTGGCACACAGTGATTACAGGAGGAAAGGGTAAACTACATGCCTCCTAGTATTCTCCCGTCCGACACGAAAATCAAGACACGAAATACATTATTCAAGACATGAAATCCAGTGTTCTAACTCTACATATAATCATCAATGGTACTAATAAAGCAGGAAATTTATTTATCACAATATAAAGGTTAAACTTGAAGTGCAGGTACTTGCCTGATGTTTGGATCCAAATATAGTTTTGTGTCTCGGGGAAGTTTTCCAGAGATGAGTCCAAAAGCTGAAATAGACATTACCATCACGCTCAGAAGATGTCAAATAGCTAGAAACGCCTGTCCTTGGGTCCGATTTGGAGACAAGGGCAAAAACGGCAGTTTCGGGTCAAAACGGGGTCCGCCGGTGGGCCCGCTTTGCACCGAAAAACGTGTCAGGGTCAAAGGTCTCCAAATTCACCAAACTCAGTGTCAACAGGTCAGAAACACTGATACGAACCCTACGGAACTTTCAGAATTGAATTCCGATGAGCCGTTCACAAAATCGCCCGTCGAGCAGGGCTTGTGGGGCCCACGACACGCGATTTCGTCAACTTTCTCAGAATCGAACCAAACTTGACCCACAGGACCAGCGTATCGCTACGAGTCCGATGGCGCAAGTTTCGTCTCGATCCGACGTGTGTACACAAAGTTAGGTCGAATTGCAGAAAAGGCGGATACGGGGCGATGTTCGCGGATACGCGTTGATTCCGGTGTGCACGCACACCCGAATCAGCTTCCACGAAAACTCGCACGTCCGTATCGACGATGCGTACGTATCTGTGAAGACCGCACGCGACCAAGTCGTCCCGTTTGGCGGGGCGGACTCAGTTCCGGGGTGAAACAGGGTCTGATTTTTCCTGTTTTTGGATCGCGGTGTGCGATCACCACAGGACGCGATGCCCCGAACAGTTTGTCCGGACACCGAGAGGGTCATACAGGCTTCACAACGCAATTTACGGAATTGGAAACAGAGCTACGAGGCGAAAGTTACACGTACCTGAAGGGGACCCGGGAATCAGGGTTGAGCCGTGTCCGTGTCGTGTCCGACACGGAATCCAAATTAGGGCTAGGGTTAGGGTTTTCGTCGGAGTCCGGCGGAGGGCGGCTGTTGGACGGCCGGGCTCGGGGGCACGCGGCGGTGGGCGGCGCGGCGAGCCGATGGGGTCGTCGGCGGCGGCTCAGGGCAGCCGGAGGCGGCGGCTGCGGCTGCTCGTGCTGCTGCTGCGGCTGGAGTCGGGCGGGTGGCGCCGGAGGAGGAGCGGAGGAGAGGGGAGGAGGCGCTGGCGGAGCTAGGCGAGACGGGGCTGGGCACGACAGGGGTCGACGGCGGTGGTGAGCGGCGGAGCGGCGGGTTAGGGTTGGGTGGCCGGAGGAGGAGGTGGTTGGCCGGGAGAGGCGGAGCGCGGGGGCGACGTGGGAGCGGGACGCGCGGCGCTGCGCGCGGCGGCCGGCGCTGGACGCGGGGCTCGTCGGAAAGGTCGGGGTCGTGGGGGGGTGTTGGGCTGGCGGGTGACGGGTTTGCGGGCGGGTCCGGTTGGCTGACCCGACCCGACCCGAAAGAGCGGATGGCTGGGCCGGGCTGGGTTTCGGCCCACTGGGCCGGGCCGGCCCAGAAAAACAAAATAAAATATAATATAATATAATTAATAATTAATAATAATAATAATAATAAAAATCGTAAATTAACTAATTAATTTAAAATTAGTTTTTAGGTATTTAAAAATAGGTCTGAGCCCCAGAAAAATCCAGAAAAATTATCCTAAGTCCAATTTTTCATTTTACACCCAAAAATAATATTTTCACAATATTTTAATGTTGTTTATTATCAATTAAAAATTAGGTAATAATTCAAAACCCTGATTTTAATTACAGAAAATTCCCAGAAAATTCTAGAAAATTGTGAAAAATCCCAATTTTAATATTCTTGAAAAATCAGGGGCTTACAATCTACCCAACTTATAAAATTTCGTCCTCGAAATTTAAAAATATGGCAGGGTTCTCTCTGTCCAATCTCACTTGATTACAGTCCAACGGTTTTCTCTCAGGTGAACATTGCGGTCGCTACCCAACTTATAATTTTACCCATATATCCTCTAAGGCTGTACAACTAGTAAAGCTAGGTCCAACTTAATAAATCATGGTATTGAATCTGTAAGTCTGCAACACAGAACACATCACCTAGGGTATTGCCTTAGTCATAAAGGGTTATCATCTAGCACTATAAATCAAACTTATACCAAACACAGGATTCTGTCCTTCCGAAGTAAGGGAAGGTGAGGATCAATAATAAAGAGTTTAAGGGCGAGGTGGTAGAACAGAGGTATAGGGATCAAGGCGTTTAAAGAATTCTAATGGGAATGGTCAGGCGGTTATGGATTAAGATTCTATTCTGGTAATCATTTATTCGCATGCTCGTATTAGTACAGTTATGTAACTGATACGATATGCTCAGACGTATTTAGGGGCAAGTATACTAGTCAACTATATATCTCAATCCACGTAAAGTAGTCGTGCGAAGTGCGAATCAAAATGCGCTAAGGTTGATCAGACCGTAATACACTGATTCTGAATAGACAATCGTATTAGTGTGTCGACCCACTAATACATATGTCATGAACAAGCTCGATAAAGAGTAAGCTTGCAAAACTAGGCTATAGAATAGCAGCATAAGTCAAGTACAGCAAAATTAAGTGCGCTAGATGGTGATGAAAGGAGGTACAAATTATTTAAGTACACAAAACAACCTATAATAAACATAATAACAAAAGATTCTACAATCTCTACAGTTATAAATATAGAAGCATTCCAGGTTATTAGCAAGTTTAAAGTTACTAGGTTGGGGCTGAGGTCACGAACCAATAGGCACAAGCTAAAATAATACTAGAAGCGACAGCTAAAAAGAATCACTTACGCGCATTAACTATTCCAAAAGTCTGCGCGTTCTTCACGGTCATGCTGGTAGAGCAATCTCGTGGTGATCTTGTAGGAACCTCGTCGCTTGCTGGTAGATCCTTCACTCTGCATCCAAAAATGAACGATAAAGGCGCACAGGAATCAAGGCAGGATGCAAGTCAATAAAATAATTCAAAGCCGATATGAATATCAAGAACGATTCAATCAAGTGGATGAGCTTTCCTAAAATTCTCAATCTTATTGCAGGCCTGTTCGGTCCCTAAGTTGAAACCGAACAATTTAGTCGTTTGACCTGCATGGGCCACCACAAAAATGTGTCACGACCCGCACCCGGAAATTCGGGCACGATTGCGTGGGTACGTCCAGCCTACGCCGCAGTGTCGGCGGTAGTACGCTGTCTAGGGCATGATCACAGGTGATAAATCTAGCTCATTCACAATAATTAAATAGGCAAGGAAAAATAGCAGGAAAAGAATGCTAAGATTTTATAACCAGAATATGATAATCAGATCCAGAGTTTATTACAGAACCATAGATTATATCGGGGACAAACCCGATTACTAAGATGAAAGGAAAACAAATAGCTAAATGCTAACTACTCTGCAGGAGTAGTCTCCTGGGTGGGAACCGACTCTGCAACTGTATCACCTGCTGTCTCAGAGGGTCCATAATAGGTGGGGGCAAGGTTCTCGTCCTCGCCTAAACAACGGATCCAGTCAGGAAAGGAGCAAAGTACTCAATGCACAACAAGATTTAAACTAAATATTTGTGACAGGTAGAAAATAACTGACTAAGCATTATGTTGAGAAATACGTAAGTAGTGAAGTTAACTGAGAAATAATGTTATAAAACAAGACTAGAAGTAGAATATGATTGATTGCTATAAACCAGAAATCCGAGTAAAACAGGAATAAAATGTGATAAGAAATATAACTGTAACAAGACAGGAACTTATGTGCGTGAACTTGTATATTTAGAATACCTAGTTGGCATGTAGGGGTTTATAAGGCTAATAGGGCCGTCATAGACGACTAGTACACAATGATTATGGGAATAATCAAGTATAAGGCTGATGGTACAATCGCGTACCAACAGCTGGCACACAGTGATTACAGGGGGAAAGGGTAAACTACATGCCTCCTAGTATTCTCCCGCCCGACACGAAAATCAAGACACGAAATACATTATTCAAGACATGAAATCCAGTGTTCTAACTCTACATATAATCATCAATGGTACTAATAAAACAGGGAATTTATTCATCACAATATAAAGGTTAAACTTGAAGTGCAGGTACTTGCCTGATGTTTGGATCCAAATATAGTTTTGTGTCTCGGGGAAGTTTTCCAGAGATGAGTCCAAAAGCTGAAATAGACATTACCATCACGCTCAGAAGATGTCAAATAGCTAGAAACGCCTGTCCTTGGGTCCGATTTGGAGACAAGGGCAAAAACGGCAGTTTCGGGTCAAAACGGGGTCCGCCGGTGGGCCCGCTTTGCACCGAAAAACGTGTCAGGGTCAAAGGTCTCCAAATTCACCAAACTCAGTGTCAACAGGTCAGAAACGCTGATACAAACCCTATGGAACTTTCAGAATTGAATTCCGATGAGCCTTTCACAAAATCGCCCGTCGAGGAGGGCCTGTGGGGCCCACGACACGCGATTTCGTCAACGTTCTCAGAATCGAACCAAACTTGACCCACAGGACCAGCGTATCGCTACGAGTCCGATGGCGCAAGTTTTGTCTCGATCCGACGTGTGTACACAAAGTTAGGTCAAATTGCAGAAAAGGCGGATACGGGACGATGTCCGCGGATACGCGTTGATTCCGGTGTGCACGCACACCCGAATCAGCTTCCACGAAAACTCGCACGTCCGTATCGACGATGCGTACGTATCTGTGAAGACCGCACGCGACCAAGTCGTCCCGTTTGGCGGGGCGGACTCAGTTCCGGGGTAAAACAGGGTCTGGTTTTTCCTGTTTTTGGATCGCGGTGTGCGATCACCACAGGACGCGATGCCCCGAACAGTTTGTCCGGACACCGAGAGGGTCATACAGGCTTCACAACGCAATTTGCGGAATTGGAAACAGAGCTACGAGGCAAAAGTTACACGTACCTGAAGGGGACCCGGGAATCAGGGTTGAGCCGTGTCCGTGTCGTGTCCGACACGGAATCCAAATTAGGGCTAGGGTTAGGGTTTTCGTCGGAGTCCGGCGGAGGGCGGCTGTTGGACGGCCGGGCTCGGGGGAACGCGGTGGTGGGCGGCGCGGCGAGCCGATGGGGTCGTCGGCGGCGGCTCAGGGCTGCCGGAGGCGGCGGCTGCGGCTGCTCGTGCTGCTGCTGCGGCTGGAGTCGGGCGGGTGGCGCCGGAGGAGGAGCGGAGGAGAGGGGAGGAGGCGCTGGCGGAGCTAGGCGAGACGGGGCTGGGCACGGCGGGGGTCGACGGCGGTGGTGAGCGGCGGAGCGGCGGGTTAGGGTTGGGTGGCCGGAGGAGGTTGGAGGAGGAAGACGGTGGGGGAGGGTTTATAAAGGAGGAGGAGGAGGTGGTTGGCCTGGAGAGGCGGAGCGCGGGGGCGACGTGGGAGCGGGACGCGCGGCGCTGCTCGCGGCGGCCGGCGGTGGACGCGGGGCTCGCCGGAAAGGTCGGGGTCGTGGGGGGGTGCTGGGCTGGCGGGTGACGGGTTTGCGGGCGGGTCGGGTTGGCTGACCCGACCCGACCCGAAAGAGCGGGTGGCTGGGCCGGGCTAGGTTTCGGCCCACTGGGCCGGGCCGGCCCAGAAAACAAAATAAAATAAAATAAAATATAAATAATAATAATAAAAACAGTAAATTAACTAATTAATTTAAAATTAGTTTTTAGGTATTTAAAAATAGGTCTGAGGCCCAGAAAAATCCAGAAAAATTACCCTACGTCCAATTTTCCATTTTACACCCAAAAATAATATTTTCACAATATTTTAATGTTGTTTATTATCAATTAAAAATTAGGTAATAATTCAAAACCCTGATTTTAATTACAGAAAATTCCCAGAAAATTCCAGAAAATTATGAAAAATCCCAATTTTAATATTCTTGAAAAATCAGGGGCTTACAGGAAGCGCTGCTTCTTCTCGGGGGAGGAGAGGAGGGACTTGAGGCAGGAGAGGAGGGAGGAGAGGGTGGAGAGGTGGGGGTCACCGGAGAGGAGGTCGTCGGAGCCGGTCTGGAGCACGAGGAGGGCCTTCATGGAGGGGGAGTCGCAGCCGCCGTCGGCGGTGTGCTTGATGTCCTTCGAGGCCTTCTTCAGGGCTTCCAGAGAAAGAGAAGAGAGAGAGAGAGAGAGAGAGAGAGAGAGAGAGAGAGAGAGGACGGGTGTGAGTGAGAGAGAGAGAGAGAGAGAGAGAGGAGAAGAGAGATGAGAGAGTGTGAGTGAGAGAGATGAGAGATTAAAAAAAAAGTAAAAATAGAAAACGCCATTTCAAAGGACGTTTTCCTATATATATATATATATATATATATTTTTTTTTTCTTTTCTTCGTTGCTCCGTTAACTTTAAGTAACGAAAAGCATAAAACGTCCTTAGAAATGGCGTTTTGATGCTATGATGGTAAAATTTGAAAATATAATGCTTCTATTAGAAATATTTAAAAAAAATTGCGCTCAACGAAATTTTTCATTTTTTTAAAAATAAATTAAATTTCCTTTAAAAAAAATCTATTATATTATTAAAAAATTAGATAAAAATTTAAATTATATTAGAATATTTTATATATAATCAGAATATATTTTAACTATGATATGTTATAATATTTTTTTTTTGAATTTTGGATATGAGTTTACTATTTTTTGGCTTTCCGGCATAACGCACGGGGTTCGACCGACGTAACGTTCGAAATTTTTTTGCACACTTCATTGCATGTCTTTAGGTCCACTGTCTCCAACTTCTGCCATTTATTAATGAAAATAATACGTTCCCGTGGCTCGATCCACTGACCTTCTGTCACTCAACCGGAGTCTTATACCTCTCCTAGGTAACCACAATAGTCACTTAAGTTTATAAATGGATGAGTTTAATTAGATAATACCATGTATTTAGTTTAAATATAATTTAAATATTGAATATATTTTAGGATTTGTTATGTGGTCATGTGATTTTTATTTTTTTTCAACTACACGAGAAGAAAACATATACGGTAGTTAATTTATTTTTATTTTTATATTAATAATTTATGATATACATACAACATAGATGATTCATTTTGAGTCGTTTCTAAGTACTACTAGTAAATTCTAAGTACTACTAGTAAATTCACGTAAAATAAATTTTTTCCATCTGATATTAATATAAAATTATTTATATATTTAAATATATTTAATTTAAAATTTATTATATATATTTTTATATTTATTTGAAATTTGTTATTTATTTGATTATATTTTAATTATAATTAGTTATGGATATATTTCTATTTTTCATAAAAATTCTTGAAAACGGTTAGCTACGTTATCTAATTATAAACAAAAATTACTTATAATTCATGTGGTTAAGGTGAGAGGTATTCTTTCTGGTTGGTTGAGTTCGAATCCATGTAGTGTTACTTATAACATATTTAAATTTTTTAATATTTTTTATGTAATATTAATTTTTTTAAAATAATTAATTGATGATATATATGAAAAATGTTATTTGGCCCGCGGTTCTAGGACCGCCAACCAGATCGCGAACTACGTGACAGATCCCCATTAGTCCCCCCTATTTGCTTGGGCCCACCACAAAAAATAAGACCAATGGGGAGTTGCCACATAGTCCCGGTCTGGTTGGCGGTCCAGAACCGCGGGCCATATAGTGCTGCCGGATATATATATATATATATACGGCTTAAACGGCTCACTTTTGAGCCGTTTTGAAGTCTCATTATATTATTGAATATTATAATATTAGAGATATAGAGAGATTTTTAAATTTTTTGATATGTATTTAGTTAGATAATATTTAGTTAGATAATATTATGTACTTTGTTTAAATATAATTTAAATATTGAATATATTTTAGTATTTATTACATGTTAAGATAGTTAGAACGAATTAGAATTAGAATTAGAATTAGAATTTTTATTTTTAACTATGTGAGGTACATATGTGGTTAGAAAGATTTTTAATTTTTTTATTTAATGGAGGGTATACATACGACTTACGGCTCATTTTTGAATCGTTTTCAAGCCGCATTATATATATGTGCACGTGCGTAAAAGAATTGTTAAAAAAAATTTAATATACAATTATTATAATATTATCGTTCTAAGGAATCAAACTTAAGCAAAAAAAAAAAACCTCCCACCTTAACCATTGAGTTAGAATTGCTTAGTTGTAAGTAAATAATATTAGATAGTTAACTAATTAGTTATTTTTTGAAAAAAATAGTTAGTCGAGTATTTACAAACGGTTTAGACGGCTCAATTTTGAAATGTTTTCAAGTCTCATTATAAGGACTAAGTAAATTCAAGTGCGCAAAAATAATTATTTCCTTCTAATATAATATAAAATTATTTAAATATTTAAATATATTTTATTTAAAATTTATTATATATTATATATTTTAATTAGAATTTGTTATATATTTTAATTATAATTAGTTATGGATATATTTTTACTTTTTATAAAGAGTCTTGAGAACGGTTAGCTACGTAATATTATCTAATTATAAACAAAAATTACTTGTAACTCTTGGTTAAGATGGGAGGTATTCTTTTTAGTTGGCTGAGTTCAAATTCTTGTAGTGTTACTTATAACATATTTAATTTTTTTACTATTTTTATGTAATATTAAAATTTTTTAAATAATTAATTGATGATATATATACATACGGCTTAGACGGCTCACTTTTGAACCGTTTTGAAGTCTCATTTTATATACTAGTAAATTCACATGCGTTGCAGATAAAATAATTTTCATGTTCTAAATTTAATATACAATTGTTTAAATATTTAAATTAAGATTTATTATATATATATATTTTTTATATTTTAATTAAAATTTGTTATATATTTGATTATATTTTAATTATAATTAGTTATGGATATATTTTTGCTTTTCATAAAGAGTCTTGAAGACGGTTAGGTTCGTAATAATCCATATTTCTACTCTTCGTAAAGAGTCTTGAAGAAGGCTAGGTATGTAATATTTTCTATTGTAAACAAACATATTTTCTAACTCATGTGTTTAAGGTGGGAGGTATTTTCTCATATTCGCTGAGTTCGAATCCTTGTAGAGTTATTTATAACAAATTTAACTTTTTTTTCAATAATTTTTTACGTAATATTAATTTTTAAAAAATAATTAATTGATGATGATATACATACGACTTAGACGGCTCACTTTTAAACCATTTTAAAATATTATTATATATATATATATATATATATATATATATATATATATATATTATTATTATGTCTGTTATTATAACAATAAAAAAAATTATAAAATGTGAGAAATTTGAGGATTAGATAGTATGAAAATTTATCTCCCAACTATCACAAACGAAATGGTCGTCCAAGGACAAGAAGAATGTCATGAAAGAAATACTATCATGTTAATTTATTATTTTTCACTTATATTTCAATATGTAATATGATTTCAATTCTAGAAACAAAAACTCAAGCATTAAGTTGCTCAGTGCAAACAATTAAAAATAAGGGACAACTGTTGGTTTTGCTTCTCTTCAAAAAGTTCAATTCCTCTTCCTATCTTTAGTCCCACATCGGATGGGGCAAAGCCCTCTTGTGGACATATATTACTTTCTCTTCTTTGCTCTATTAAGTTGTTGTGTGGGGAACCCTTTGGGCCACATGCGCGCGCCGCCGTCGTCGTCCGGCCCGGCTCGCCTCGGTTCGGTTTGGTTCGGCGCGCGTAACGGGTGCGGGTACGCGCCCACATCTGCGGGCGCCGAATGCCGATCCGATTTCCTCTTCGGGTACATCTGTCAAAATTCTGATTTCCGAAACCTCTGTCAAAATTCTGTTCTGTGCAATCTTCATCGTCCTCAAAGCTCTGGGCAGAGCTAAGTCCTGATCGTTCTCTCCAAGTCGTGTGCGGCAACGAGATACCGGTAGTGCGGGGATTTTACCACTAGGAGCTTCGGGTACATCTGCACACAGATCCCGAATAAACTCTTAGGGCAGTGCTTCGTGCACGACTTCCCCAGAGGCCGGTAACATCTGTTTAAATTTTATTTTTTGTATTATGAAATTTTAGTAAAAAGAAAAACAACAATATTTCTAACAATCTAAGAGTTTATTCTTGAGTATTACTTTAAATTTAATATTGTTTCAATTGTTACTGTTACAAAACTTCTAGAAAAGAAAAAAAAAATTCTAATATACAATTGCTGCTGTTCATAGCAATTTGTTAGCAATTTGTTAATACTGTTAGTTTAAAAGCAATTCTATAAACATTTGTTAATACTGTTACTTATTAACAATTTGCTTACTAAAACATAAAAACTTTTCAAAGCAATTTTATAGCAATTTGTTAATAGAAGTTAATACTGTTACTTATTTGTCAACACTTTGCCGGACACCTTTATTTTGTTCTTGAAGTTTATAGCAATTCTGTAGCAGTTTATTCTTTAAGTACTTATTAACAATTTGCCGGACACCTTTATCTTGTTCTAACCCATATCATTTGTTAATACTGTTACTTATTTGTAATTCTACAGCAGGAATCATACTACCACATTTGTTAATACTGTTAGTTTAAAAGGAATTCTATAGCAAATCTGTATCAATTGCTTAATACTGTTAGTTATATAGCAATCCTTCTAACCATTTTTAATACTGTAATAATTCTTCTAGAAATTTTTTAATACTGTTTCTATAGCAATTTGTTCACAAAATTCATTTCAATTGTAACCTACAATTTGCAACCTTTGTTAGAAAATATTTCTACCAATTTTATAACAAATTACTGTCACTACCCAATTCTAGAAAATAGGGTATATTTTTTTTTTTTTTTGATAAATAGTGGTTTGTATTTAATTAATTATATTTATATTTATTTAGTGCTTGTAATATTTTTTTAATGATTGTTTTAGGATTTTGGCTAGCCTGGACCCATGTCCGACCCTAGTGGACCCATGTCCGACCCAGCCCACACCCTTGTGAGAATTATTTTGGGGCTTAGAAATATTTATTTTATTTTTAGGAGGTTAGTTGGAGAGAATTGGAGTTAGTTTGAGTGTTTTTTGGAACCCGAAACCCAAAACCGAGTTTCGGGAGGGCATTTTGGTCATTTGGACTTGTGTAAACCCCTATTTAATTACTTGGCCGGCCCCTACCTACCCCCCACCCGTGCAAACCAGCGACCACAGCAAGGAGCAGCAGCCATTCTCTTCATTCTACTTCTTCTTCTTCATTTCTTCTTCTCCACTTCTTCTTCCTTCTTCCTTCTTCTCCAAAGTAAGTCTCTTCTTCCATTTTTCTTCTTTCTTCTTTCATTCCTTCTTCCTTAAGCTAACCCTAACCTTACATTTTCTCTAACCTAGATGTGTGGAGCCTAGACTTTGTGTGGAGGCTAGTTTTGGTGGCTTGGAGCTTGAGGGAGGTGATTTCTAGGGGTTGTGAGACTTTGGCCTTGGGATTCCAACTCCCAAGAGGTAAAACCTAACTTTCTCCTTCCTAATTATTTTTATGTAGTGTAATTAGTGTTGTAGAACCTTCATAGACCCTAACCCTACCCGTAGGAGAAAGTTGGAACTAGTTTGGGTGAGTTTAGAGACTTTGACATTAGGTTTTGTGTCGAATTCGGGTGGAATCCAAATTTGGCCCAATTTTGGGTGATGCCCTAGGTTAGATGGACCTAAGTAGACGTTGTCGGGTGTCTAGAGGGTGAGTGCGTGTCTCCGTTCGGACACGGGAAGCCGCGTCGCGGAGAAACGGGCGTTTCGAGCGAAATTGGGGCTTTTCGTCGTCGCCGATTCTAAGTGCGTGTGCGTTTCCACCACGGACCTAGAATCAACGCGGGAGCGCATTTTCTAGGATCTAGACATCGTGTAGAGCGCGTGGATAAATTTTGGGCCAATTCCGAGTTCGTTTGGTGTGCGTTTCAGGAGGTTTTCTGAGCCGCGCACCACGTGTTCGTCGAAATGACCGAACGGCCATTTCGACTTGGTTTCCTCGTTTCGGGTTTGTGCGCGCGTTGTGTTAGTATTAGGGAGTGTGTGCTAGAGTTCTCGGGCTATATTTTATATATTTTAGGGTATTGGTGAGTGTCGGGGTCGTTGGGCGTGAGTGGGGCGTGTGGTTTGGGTGTTGTTGTGTGTTGTGTTGTGTTAGTGTATATGTATCTATATATATATATATTTATATATATATGTATGTGTGTTTATATATATATATATATATATATATTTATATATGTATGTGTGTATTTAGATCTATGTGCTTGTGTGTGTATATGTCTGTGTGTATATATATATATATATATATATATATATATATATATATATATATATATATATATATATATATATATATATATATATATGTGTGTGTAAGTGCACTTGTGTGTGTGTATATGTATATATATATTTTGGGTGTATGTATATATATATATATATATAGTTGAGAGTGTGTGTAGATATATATATATATATATATATTAAGTGTATATATATATATGTAGCTATGTATATATATTTATGTGTATGTGGATATATATATATATATATAGGAGTGTGTGTGTGTATGCGAGAGGAAGGGGGGGACAGCAAGCAGTGGCTGCAGCTGCTGCTGCACTGCAGCAGCAGCACAGCAGCAGCAGGAAGCTGCAGCACCAGCAGCAAAAGCAGCAGCAGGCTCAGCAAGAGCAGCAGCATCAGCAGCAGCAGCATCAGCAGTAGCATGGAGCAGCAGTAGCAGCCCAGGTAAGCCCCAGCAGCAGCTAGAATAGCAGGGAGAGGGTGAGGAATAGATAAGGAGATAGATTGATATATAGATAAGTAGATAGCTAAGTAGTTATATCAATAGATAGATAGTTAGGTAGATAAGATAAATACATAGATAGATGGCTAGATTAATAGATAGATACCTAGGTATTTAGATAGATAGATACTAGATAGGTAGATAACTAGATACTTAGATATACCTATCTAAGATATAGATATCTATATACCTATAAGTTATATATATATATATGTTATGTTAGGTAAGATAATGGGTATTGGGTATATGTGTATGTGGATATATATGTATATAGGTAGATACCTACTTAGATATATATAAATATGATAGATATATATATTACCTAGCCTAGATTTATAACTAGGTGTATAATTAGTAGCTAGACAGCTAGCTAGAGGGGTTTTAGAGCGAAACCTCAATACCTTGAGATACCGAGGTATCTCGATACCTTGAGATATTCAAGGTATTGAGTTTCGAGCGGGGTATTTGAGCATTAGCCTAGGAGATGTCTTGGAGTAATTTTTATATGTTTATATATATATATTTACGCGTGCTAGCATAGGTTTTAGCGGATTTAGGCGGGGTGCATGGCCTAGGGCGAGGTATCGGATACCGAGGGTATCCCGGTATCTCGATTAGGCGAGTTTGTGAGTTTAGTAGCTTAATGAGCTCGGTTTGACCTAGAATTTCAGGGGCACCCTAGTTTGACCTAGCTTTGACCATAATTATCCCCGTTGACCGTAAAAGTCAACGTTTGACCTAGTTTTGACCTAGAGTTGACTTTTTGGACCCCGGGTTGACTTTTTGACCCAATTTTTACCGGTTTGACCCGTTCGACCTAGAATAGCCCTAGAAGCCTGTTTTTAATTATTTTATATCAGTTTAAATGCTTAGAACCCTGTTTAATCCTTGCTTTTGAGTGGTTGGATCCAATGGTATTAGTGGGGGAGGGGAGTAGTGAGTTGGTTATGTGATCAAAGCCAAACAGTATTCATGTGTATGTCGGTTATGCAACTCACGCATAACGGAGTTATCTTAGTGTTTTTCATGTGCAACCTAAGCCGATCACATAACGAACTTGTGCTCAAGGCACTTAGCTAGTATTCATGTTTCTCACCTGCAGTTACTTTTCCACTGCTTGTATTGTTCTCCAGTTTACATTACAGCTACTTGTTGTGCTCCAGCATATATTTATTTCCTGTGCATCTTGATTACTTTTCTATTGCTCGTCATACACACCTTACCATGCATTTGGAGTTGCTTTCAGAGTTATGTACTTCGCTCCAGTCCTGACTGGGCATATTTTTTCCAGAGGATCCTGAGGACTATTGCCCTACGTTCTACGGGCCTGGTGTTGACGACTGTTGTGACCCCGTGATCGAGGAGGAGTGCGCCGAGGAGACGCCGATAGCACCCTAGTTAGCTAGGTGGGTTTCCTGGGTTGTTTCCAGTGGTTTGTATTTTGGATGACTGTACTTATTCTTTGATGCTGTGTGATGTTGTAGCTATTTGTAGACTTGGACTGTATTATTTTGGATTGACTTGCTCTCTTGGTTCTGTTTCTTTGTTTATATCATATCGTGCTTTATTTCTTTTCCTAGATTTTGTGATTGAGAGTTCATATATATATATTGCGTGGTTGCCTCCTTTGGGAGAGGATTTTATATATATATTGCGTGGTTTTGCCCTCCTTTTGGAGAGGTCATGCCGGATTTTTCAGTGAGATATAGATAGATATGGTTGACCTAGAACGGACCTTTACAGCGTTCTACCGCCGATTCTGCGGCGTAGGCTGGACGTACCCACGGCTCATGCCCGATTTTCGGACGCGGGTCGTGACACATTTTTGGTGGTGGCCCATGCAGGTCTGCTTTTTAGGGTTACCTGCAATAGGATATAGGAGATAGGCTGAGAGAGAGTGTGCTCAATCACAACTAGGACCCTTCCTACTTCCTTTTGCTATCTTTAATTTTTCTGAAATTGTTTCTTTTGTAATATTACTGTCCTTCATTGATGTTATCGTTTCATGCACTATATTGACTTCTTTTGATCTGTGTTCAGGATGCCTCCGAAGACCAGATCTCAGCGCACCGCCCCAGCAGCTGCCACCGAGAGGTCTGCCACCTCTCGACCTGCTCGACTTCCGGCAGCCGCTACCGCTCCACTCGCCACTCCTGCGGTTGAGGGAGCGTCAGTTTCTCTCGGAGATCCCCTTACTCCCATTGATCCGAGAGCCACCCCAGTTGTCCCGGTGGTACCTCCTCCACCACCGCCTGCGCCAGTGGATGCTACGCAGTTGTTCGCATTCTTCCGAGAGATGATGGATGCGCAGCACCGCCAGACAGATGTTATGAGGATGGGCATTGAGAATGCTCATCAGGTGGCTATGACAGCGATCGACAGGGTGGCTCAGATCCAGCCACAGCCAGAGCAGGCTCAGTATCCTAGGCCGGGTACTATTATCGATTTTCAGAGGATGCGGCCTAAGGAGTTCCGCGGCACAGAGGGGATCCTGTACGCCGACGACTGGATCGAGCATATAGAGGGCATTTTCAGGCTGGCGATGATCCCAGCCAGCATGCAGATAGAGGCAGCGGGCAGCCAGATGTTCGACCTTGCCCTCACTTGGTTCCGCACGGATACGCGGATAGCAGCTCCGGGATTAACTTGGGAGGCTTTCAAGAAGCTTTTCAAGGAGAAGTTCTTCCCGGACGTGGCTCTCAGTGCCTTAGAGAGTCAGTTCGAGGCGTTCGTCCAGGGGAGTATGCTAGTGGATGAGTATGCAGCAGAGTTCTGCCGTCTGGGCAGATTTATTGAGGGGTTGTCTGAGGCAGCGAAGGCGCGAAAGTTCCGCAAGGGCTTAGTCATGGCGGTCAAGTCCTTGACTAGGAGCGACCGCGAGGCGACCTTCGAGCAGATTGTCAGCGACGCACAGAGAGCTGAGGATGACCTAGAGCTGAAGACGAAGAGGGGCAGAGACACTTCCGGAGCAGGCAGCAGTGCAGGCCCAGCCAAGAGGCCATTCCAGCAGACCCAGCAGCACCAGGGTCAGGGTCGGGCGCCCTTCCGGCAGGCGCCCCAGCAGCAGAGGCAGGGTCAGCAGCAGGGCCAGAGGCAGCCCATCGTTTGCCCTTTCTGTAAGAAGCCAGGGTACGGATGGGACATATGCAGAAAGAGGCTGGACAGATGTTTATTGTGTGGCACCGCAGACCACCAGCTGAAGGATTGTCCTTCAGCGCTTGCCCGTACAGCTCAGGGCGGAGGAGCCGCTCAGAGGGCACCAGCCAGAGCACCTGCAGCGCAATAGAGAGGTCAGCCTTTGCAGACTCAGCAGCAGAGGTTCGCCCAGCACCAGCAGCAACACCGAGGAGGACAGCAGGGGCGAGCTTTTGCCCTGACTGTGGACGAGGCCGAGCCAGTTGGTGACGTTATCTCAGGTTCTGTTCTTCTTGATTCCATTCCAGCACTTGCTTTATTTGATTCCGGTGCTTCCCATAGCTTTGTGTCTGTATCTTTTGCTGTTAGACACCATCTTGTTGCTGAACCTTTAGCTAGACTCTGCAAGATCACTACCGGGGGTGGCATCATCCTAGTCCGTGATGTCTGCAGAGACCGGAGAGTTACCTTGGGAGGCCGGGAGTTGAGTGTGTGCCTACTTGTAATGCCACTTCCGAGCTATGATATTGTACTCGGGATGGATTGGTTGAGTACGCATTGTGCTAGTATAGATTATCGTGGAGGCAGAGTTTTGTTTAGTCCGCCAGGTGAGCCAGAGTTTCAGTTTGCCAGAGGAGCAGCGGAGCAGACCGAGGGAGTCTTCTGCGGAGCCCTGGTGGTAGAGCCGAGGTCGCTGCATCCACTGATAGAGGAGTATATGGATGTCTTTCCAGAGGAGTTGCCAGGGTTACCTCCGGACAGAGATATGGAGTTCTCTATAGACTTGGTGCCAGGCGCGGAGCCGATATCCCAGCACGTCTATAGAGTCAGCAACAGTGAGCTGATAGAGTTGAAGAAGCAGGTGGATGAGCTTCAAGACAAGGGATTTATCAGATCTAGTTCTTCTCCGTGGGGTGCTCCGGTACTTTTTGTGCCGAAGAAGGATGGGTCGATACGGATGTGTATCGACTACAGGGCTCTGAACAGCCTCACAATCAAAAACAAGTATCCGCTGCCGCGTATTGATGATCTATTTGACCAGTTGAGCGGAGCGAGGGTGTTTTCCAGGATTGATCTGAGGACAGGCTACCACCAGGTGAAGGTCAGGAAGGAGGATATTCCGAAAATAGCTTTTCGGACCAGATATGGACAGTATGAGTTCTTGGTGATGCCGTTTGGGTTGACTAATGCCCCGGCAGTGTTCATGAATCTGATGAACAAGGTGTTCCATCAGCATCTGGACAGGTTTGTGGTGGTGTTTATAGATGACATCTTGGTGTATTCGAAGACCCCAGAGGAGCACGAGGAGCATCTGAGGATAGTGCTGGAGACTCTCAGGAGGGAGAAGCTTTATGGAAAGCTCTCAAAGTGTGAGTTCTTCCTTGACAAGGTTGAATTCTTTGGTCATGTGGTGACTGGAGAGGGTATCTCGGTAGATCCGAGAAAGATCGTGGCAGTTGAGGCATGGAGTGCTCCGAGTTCAGTAGCCGAGGTCAGGAGTTTCTTGGGACTGGCAGGCTACTACAGGAGATTTGTTCAGGATTTTTCCCGGATTGCAGAGCCGTTGTCCAGGCTGACCCGGAAGGACGTAGAGTTTGTTTGGTCAGAGGAGTGCCAGATCGCCTTTGATGAGCTGAAGAGGAGGTTGACGACAGCTCCAGTGTTGACGTTGCCATCAGGTTCTGGAGGATTCACTATCTATAGTGATGCATCGGGGAAGGGACTGGGTTATGTGTTGCAGCAGAATGGGAGGGTGATTGCCTATGCTTCCAGGCAATTACGTCATCATGAGAAGAATTACCCTACCCACGATTTGGAGTTGCCAGCGGTCATTTTTGCTCTGAAGTTGTGGAAACACTATTTATACGGAGAGCGTGTGGAGATCTTCACAGACCACAAGAGCTTGAAGTATGTGTTTACCCAAAAAGAGCTGAACATGAGGCAGAGGAGATGGTTGGAGTTGATGAAAGACTTCGACATATCGTTGCAGTATCATCCAGGGAAGGCGAACGTAGTTGCGGATGCATTGAGCAGGTATCCGGTAGCTATGTGCCTGACTACAGATCGTTATCTTCTGGCAGATCTAGAGAGCTTGGGCATTGAGGTGATAGTGCCTGGAGTTGAGATGCAGATGTGGGGACTGCAGATTCAGTCAGAGTTGGTAGACCGGATCAGGGCTACACAGTTTGAGGATGAGTTCCTGAGGAGCATCAGGGCGCAGGTTCAGATGGGTTTATCAGATGACTTCACCATTGCTGATGATGGTTCTTTGCGGCACGGTACCAGGTTGTGTGTGCCGAGTGGGTCGTTGCGTGAGGAGATTCTCCAGGAGGCGCATCGATCCCAGTATTCTATGCATCCATGTGCCAACAAGATATATAGAGATCTGAGACAGCACGTATGGTGGTACAGGATAAAGCGGGAGGTAGCATGCTTCGTATCCCGATGCTTAGTGTGCCAGCAGGTGAAGGCGGAGAGGCAGAGGCCAGGAGGATTACTCCAGCCGTTACCCATTCCAGAGTGGAAATGGGAGCATATGACCATGGATTTTGTTTCTGGACTTCCCCGTTCTCCAGGCGGAAAAGATGCGATTTGGGTCATCGTGGACAGGTTGACCAAATTGGCCCACTTTCTACCATTCAAAGTGGGTACGTCTACAGAGAGACTAGCAGAGATGTATGTGCGCCAGATAGTCAGACTGCATAGAGTTCCAGTGAGCATAGTATCAGATCGGGACAGTCGCTTCACTTCGCATTTCTGGAGGAGTCTGCAGGCTAGCTTGGGCACCCAGCTCAAGTTTAGTAGTGCGTATCACCCGCAGACAGATGGTCAGTCAGAGAGGACCATTCAGACACTTGAGGACATGCTCCGGACTTGTGTTTTGGATTTCAGAGGCTCTTGGGTGGATCACTTGCACTTGGTAGAGTTTACTTACAACAACAGCTACCAAGCCAGTATCGAGATGTCACCTTTTGAGGCGTTGTATGGACGGAGGTATCGCACTCCTTTGTCATGGGATGATGTAGGTGAGAGAGTTTTGCTTGGCCCGGAGATGGTGGTTGATGCGGCGGAGAAGGTCAAGCTCATTAGAGATAGACTTCGGGTGGCGCAGGACAGGCAGCGGCATTGGACCGATAGCCACCGGAGACCTTTGGAGTTCGAGGTATAGCTTAGAATCTAGATTTTGTTCTTGTGTTTGTTTGTGATTGCTTGTTTTCGACTAAGTGCAGAGACCTTGTTTGTGCTAGGTTGGAGATCTGGTGTTCCTGAGGATTTCTCCGACGCGGGGCACTATTCGCTTCGGTGGAGGCGGGAAGCTTAGCCCACGTTTCGTCGGACCCTTCCGTATCCTCGAGAGGGTCGGCGCCGTGGCGTATAGGGTTGAGTTGCCGCCTACGCTGGAGGGAGTTCATGATGTGTTCCACGTGTCGCAGCTGAGACGGTACGTGGCGGATCCCAGTCACATATTGGATCACTCGGAGATCGCGGTGGGCCCTACTCTTAGCTATCCAGAGCAGCCGGTAGAGATTCTGGATCGGCGGGAGAAGGTGTTGAGGAACCAGACTATTCCCTTGGTTTGCGTCGCGTAGAGGCATCACTCTCCAGGGGAGTCGACCTGGGAGAGGGAGGATGAAATGCGCGAGCGATACCCCTATCTCTTCGAGCCCTGAGGTATGGTTCTTTTCTTGCATTCCTGTCCTAGTTTCGTCTTTTAATTTCGAGGACGAAATTATTTTAAGGAGGGTAGACTTGTCACTACCCAATTCTAGAAAATAGGGTATATATTTTTTTTTATTTGATAAATAGTGGTTTGTATTTAATTAATTATATTTATATTTATTTAGTGCTTGTAATATTTTTTTAATGATTATTTTAGGGTTTTGGCTAGCCTGGACCCATGTCCGACCCAGCCCACACCCTTGTGAGAATTATTTTGGGGCTTAGAAATATTTATTTTATTTTTAGGAGGTTAGTTGGAGAGAATTGGAGTTAGTTTGAGTGTTTTTGGAACCCGAAACCCAAAACCGAGTTTCGGGAGGGCATTTTGGTCATTTGGACTTGTGTAAACCCCTATTTAATTACTTGGCCGGCCCCTACCTACCCCCCACCCGTGCAAACCAGCGACCACAGCAAGGAGCAGCAGCCATTCTCTTCATTCTACTTCTTCTTCTTCATTTCTTCTTCTCCACTTCTTCTTCCTTCTTCCTTCTTCTCCAAAGTAAGTCTCTTCTTCTATTTTTCTTCTTTCTTCTTTCATTCCTTCTTCCTTAAGCTAACCCTAACCTTACATTTTCTCTAACCTAGATGTGTGGAGCCTAGACTTTGTGTGGAGGCTAGTTTTGGTGGCTTGGAGCTTGAGGGAGGTGATTTCTAGGGGTTGTGAGACTTTGGCCTTGGGATTCCAACTCCCAAGAGGTAAAACCTAACTTTCCCCTTCCTAATTATTTTTATGTAGTGTAATTAGTGTTGTAGAACCTTCATAGACCCTAACCCTACCCGTAGGAGGAAGTTGGAACTAGTTTGGGTGAGTTTAGAGACTTTGACATTAGATTTTGTGTCGAATTCGGGTGGAATCCGAATTTGGCCCAATTTTGGGTGATGTTCTAGGTTAGAAGGACCTAGGTAAACGTTGTCGGGTGTCTAGAGGGTGAGTGCGTGTCTCCGTTCGGACACGGGAAGCCGCCTCGCGGAGAAACGGTCGTTTCGGGCAAAATTGGGGCTTTTCGTCGTCGCTGATTCTAAGTGCATGTGCGTTTCCACCACGGACCTAGAATCGATGCGGGAGCATATTTTCTAGGATCTAGACATCGTGTAGAGCGCGTGGGTAAATTTTGGGCCGATTCCGAGTTCGTTTGGTGTGCGTTTCAGGAGGTTTTCTGAGCCGCGCACCACGTGTTCGTCGAATTGGTTTCCTCGTTTCGGGTTTGTGCGCGCGTTGGGTTAGTATTGGGGAGTGTGTGCTAGAGTTCTTTGGCTATATTTTATATATTTAGGGTTTTGGTGAGTGTCGGGGTCGTTGGGCGTGAGTGGGGCGTGTGGTTTGGGTGTTGTTGTGTGTTGTGTTGTGTTAGTGTATATGTATCTATATATATATATATATTTATATATATATGTATGTGTGTTTATATATATATATATTTATATATGTATGTGTGTATTTAGATCTATGTGCTTGTGTGTGTATATGTCTGTGTGTATATATATATATATATATATGTATATGTGTAAGTGCGCTTGTGTGTGTGTATATGTATATATATATTTTGGGTGTATGTATATATATATATATATATAGTTGAGAGTGTGTGTAGATATATATATATATATATTAAGTGTATATATATATATATATATATGTAGCTATGTATATATATTTATGTGTATGTGGATATATATATATATAGGAGTGTGTGTGTGTATGTGAGAGGAAGGGGGGACAGCAAGCAGTGGCTGCAGCTGCTGCTGCACTGCAGCAGCAGCACAGCAGCAGCAGGAAGCTGCAGCACCAGCAGCAAAAGCAGCAGCAGGCTCAGCAAGAGCAGCAGCATCAGCAGTAGCATGGAGCAGCAGTAACAGCCCAGGTAAGCCCCAGCAGCAGCTAGAATAGCAGGGAGAGGGTGAGGAATAGATAAGGAGATAGATTGATATATAGATAAGTAGATAGCTAAGTAGATATATCAATAGATAGATAGTTAGGTAGATAAGATAAATACATAGATAGATGGCTAGATTAATAGATAGATACCTAGGTATTTAGATAGATAGATACTAGATAGGTAGATAACTAGATACTTAGATATACCTATCTAAGATATAGATATCTATATACCTATAAGTTATATATATATATATATGTTATGTTAGGTAAGATAATGGATATTGGGTATATGTGTATGTGGATATATATGTATATAGGTAGATACCTACTTAGATATATATAAATATGATAGATATATATATATTACCTAGCCTAGATTTATAACTAGGTGTATAATTAGTAGCTAGACAGCTAGCTAGAGGGGTTTTAGAGCGAAACCTCAATACCTTGAGATACCGAGGTATCTCGATACCTTGAGATATTCAAGGTATTGAGTTTCGAGCGGGGTATTTGAGCATTAGCCTAGGAGATGTCTTGGAGTAATTTTTATATGTTTATATATATATATATTTACGCGTGCTAGCATAGGTTTTAGCGGGTTTAGGCGGGGTGCGTGGCCTAGGGCGAGGTATCGGATACCGAGGGTATCCCGGTATCTCGATTAGGCGAGTTTATGAGTTTAGTAGCTTAATGAGCTCGGTTTGACCTAGAATTTCAGGGGCACCCTAGTTTGACCTAGCTTTGACCATAATTATCCCCGTTGACCGTAAAAGTCAACGTTTGACCTAGTTTTGACCTAAAGTTGACTTTTTGGACCCCGGGTTGACTTTTTGACCCGATTTTTACCGGTTTGACCCGTTCGACCTAGAATAGCCCTAGAAGCCTGTTTTTAATTATTTTATATCAGTTTAAATGCTTAGAATCCTGTTTAATCCTTGCTTTTCGCATTAGGTCCCTGCGACACCGGTCCGGATCTCGATCCTTATCAGTTGCTCAGGACATCAGGCGAGTACCTACCTCTGATAGTTTCCATTTCATGATAGCGTTTATATCACCTGTTCTAGAACTGTAATACTTGATTCTGACACATTATTACACGAGCTGGTACTAGTGGATCCCGTCATGAGATGCTATCCCCCTTACCGTGTTCAGCGGGTACTCTATCACGTGTATTTCATCATGTGCTTCGGGTATTGATTCTCATGTGCTATGATGTGCTTATTGTGCTCTCGCCTTCGTGTGCGCGAGCTATTATCATGTACGTAGCGTGTTGTGGTTGGATCCAATGGTATTAGTGGGGGAGGGGAGTAGTGAGTTGGTTATGTGATCAAAGCCCAACAGTATTCATGTGTATGTCGGTTATGCAACTCACGCATAACGAAGTTATCTTAGTGTTTTTCATGTGCAACCTAAGCCGATCACATAACGAACTTGTGCTCAAGGCACTTAGCTAGTATTCATGTTTCTCACCTACAGTTACTTTTTTACTACTTGTATTGTTCTCCAGTTTACATTACAGCTACTTATTGTGCTCCAGCATATATTTATTTCCTGTGCATCTTGATTACTTTTCTATTGCTCGTCATATACACCTTACCATGCATTTGGAGTTGCTTTCAGAGTTATGTACTTCGCTCCAGTCCTGACTGGGCATATTTTTTCCAGAGGATCCTGAGGACTATTGCCCTACGTTCTACGGGCCTGGTGTTGACGACTGTTGTGACCCCGTGATCGAGGAGGAGTGCGCCGAGGAGACGCCGATAGCACCCTAGTTAGCTAGGTGGGTTTCCTGGGTTGTTTCCAGTGGTTTGTATTTTGGATGACTGTACTTATTCTTTGATGCTGTGTGATGTTGTAGCTATTTGTAGACTTGGACTGTATTATTTTGGATTGACTTGCTCTCTTGGTTCTGTTTCTTTGTTTATATCATATCGTGCTTTATTTCTTTTCCTAGATTTTGTGATTGAGAGTTCATATATATATATTGCGTGGTTGCCTCCTTTGGGAGAGGATTTTATATATATATTGCGTGGTTTTGCCCTCCTTTTGGAGAGGTCATGCCGGATTTTTCAGTGAGATATAGATAGATATGGTTGACCTAGAACGGACCTTTACAGCGTTCTACCGCCGATTCTGCGGCGTAGGCTGGACGTACCCACGACTCATGTCCGTTTTTCGGGCGCGGGTTCACAACTAACAGTAAGTGTATACAGTGTTTTATTCTCAAATATTTGTTCAAGCAATTTGTTAGAATCCCGAAAAATTGTTACAATTGCTTAAACATATTGTAGTAATTTATTTGTTACAATTGATTTCTAGAAATTTGTTAGAATTGATTTTCACTATTAGCTTCTCACTATTTGCTTCTAATTGATAGCTAATAAAAATTTGCTTCATTTTAATCACTTAGTATTTTTTAAAGCAATTTTGGACCAAAAGAAAATAGTTTAAAGAAATTGCAAATAAAATCTTCAAATCTAAAGTTTCAAAGTATAGACAAACTCGGGCACAAGCCGAAAGGGTCCTTCTGTCAACCGGGTGTAAACAACCCTAAGCGACACGGTACTTAAGAGTCTTCGGACCGCCGCTAGCTGGGAACCGGCCCCTACAGCTAACCTGAGTTGATCAACACTTGAAAAACTAAAAATTTTAAGATTGTTTAGCAAAGACCACCTAAACTATTATCTTGTAGAAGGCCAAGGAAAACCCAAGTCTAATTTTCCTTATAAACCCAAAAAGAATTTCTTCAAGAAGAAGAAAAACTTTCAGCCTAACCACCAAAACCATCATCACCAAAACCAAAAACCTAGAAACTTTAGTCAGACTCAGTTAGACCAGAAGCGAACATGCTTCACCAAGGTTCTTTTAGTTCCTTCAGGTCTGTAAGCTTTCAACCCCTTATTAACCTCTCTTACCATTCTGATGACTGGTGGTTGGATTCTGGAGCTAATGTTCACGTTTCATTTGATCGCTCCTGTTTTTCAAACTATCAGGAATCAAATGGAGGAGGTGTGACCCTAGGAGATGGCTCAACGGCACAAATTATTGGAAGAGGAAAAGTTAACCTGAAGATGACATCAGGAAAAATCTTAACTCTTCATAATGTTCTTCATGTGCCGTCTGTCAGAAAAAACCTAGTTAGTGGATCCCTTCTTGTAGCCTCAGGATACAAAATTGTAATGGAGGCAAATAAAGTAGTTTTTTCTAAGCATGACTCTTTTATAGGAAAAGGCTTTGTAAAAGACGGTCTTTTCATTTTAAGTACAATGAATAAAATGTATGATGGTTCTCTCATTGTCTCTAATATAGAATCTTCAAATGTTTGGCATGGCAGACTAGGTCATGTGAACCTAGGCTCTATTAAAAGGATGATGACCTTAGATCTTATTCCCAAGACTCCAATAGATGACAAACACAAATGTGAGATTTGTGTTCAAGCCAAACACACTAGATTACCATTCAAATCTGTAGAAAGAAATTCTGACCTTCTAGAACTTATCCATAGTGATGTATGTGACTCAAATAAAATTTTGACCAGAGGCGGTAGAAAATACTTTGTTATATTTATAGATGATTATTCAAAGTATTGTTATATCTACCTTCTCAAAACCAAAGATGAAGTTCTAGATAGATTTAAGGTCTACAAATATGAAGCTGAGAATCAATTAGAAAGGAAGATTAAGATCCTTAGATCTGATCGTGGTGGAGAATATACCTCAAACAAAATGACTTACTTCTGTGAAGAACATGGAATAATTCATGAGGTAACTGCTCCATATTCACCTCAGTCTAACGGAGTTGCTGAACGCAAGAACCGCACTCTGTTAGATATGGTGAATGCCATGCTTCTCAGCTCTGGTGCTCCTGATAACTTGTGGGGAGAAGCCCTTTTAACTGCCTGTTACATTCTTAATAGGATTCCTAGTAAGACAAAAGATAAGACTCCCTATGAGCTGTGGAAAGGTAGAGCACCTAGGATTAATTACCTTAGAGTTTGGGGATGCCTTGCTAAAGTCGGAATTTCCGAACCTAAAAAGAGGAAGATTGGTCCCAAGACTGTAGACGCTGTTTTCATAGGATATGCCTTAGACAGCTATGCCAATAGATTTCTAGTGACTCACTCAGAAGTAAATAAAATCTCTAACAATACCATTATAGAAGCAAGAGATGCAGTTTACTTTGAAAACATATTTCCCTTTAAGGATAGAAATTCAATCTCTTCCACCATACCCTCTACTAGTTCTCATGTCCAAATACCTAGCTCTCATTCTGAA
The DNA here is from genome assembly GCA_036927795.1 of Iris macrosiphon. Taxonomy (NCBI): domain Eukaryota; kingdom Viridiplantae; phylum Streptophyta; class Magnoliopsida; order Asparagales; family Iridaceae; genus Iris; species Iris macrosiphon. The sequence goes on from JAYESA010000016.1 coordinate 147,045,180, forward strand.
CAAGACTTAGAACCAAGACGGAGTAAAAGGAATAGGATTGAGAAAAATTTAGGAGAAGGATTCTTCACTTTTTTGATAGAGGGTGATCCCTCAACTTATGAAGAAGCAATATCGTCTCCTGATGCTCCCTTCTGGAAAGAAGCCATTAACAGTGAATATAACTCCATCATGGAGAATAACACTTGGTTTCTAACAGATCTACCTTTAGGGAATAAACCAATAGGTTGTAAGTGGATCTTAAATAAGAAACTCAGAGCCGATGGTACTATAGAGAAATACAAAGCTAGATTAGTTGCTAAGAGTTTTACTCAGAAGAAAGGGTTAGATTATTTTGATACCTACTCTCCTGTAGCTAGGATCACATCCATTAGAACTCTCTTGGCCTTAGCATCCATTCATGATATGCTAATCCATCAAATGGATATAAAGACAGCATTTTTAAATGGAGACCTAGAGGAAGAACTTTATATGGACCAACATGAAGGTTTTGTTGCTAAAGGTCAAGAAAAGAAAGTCTGTAGACTAGTAAAATCCCTCTATGGCCTGAAACAAGCTCCCAAACAATGGCACAATAAATTTGACAAAGTAATTTGTGAATATGGTTTCTTGTCAAATGAGTATGACAAATGCATATACTCTAAAGGTACATGTAAAAGTTGTGTCATTTTATGCTTGTATGTAGATGATATCCTTATCCTAGGTTCATCACTGGAATTGATAAATATTACAAAGAACTATTTATCTAGCCAGTTTGATATGAAAGACCTAGGAGAAGCCAACCTAATTTTAGAATGCAAGTGACCAAAGGCAAAGAGGGTTATACTCTATCTTTAGCACATTCAATTGAAAAAATGCTAAAAAGATTTGAGTTATTTGATAAGAAACCTGTCCTTACTCCTTATGACAGCAGTATTGTACTGAAAAAGAATGAAGGATCACCTTTGGAACAACATAAATATTCACAGATGATAGGCTCCCTATGTATATTACAAACAGAACAAGACCTGATATTGCATTTGCTATTGGGAGACTAAGCAGATATATCAGTAACCCAAATCAGTCACATTGGACTGCCTTGGATAGGGTATTTAGATATCTCAAGGGCACCCTAGATTACAAACTTCATTTTACTAGGCACCCTGATATCATAGAAGGTTATTCAGATGCAAACTGGGTAACTGACTCACATGATATAAAATCTACTACTGGATATGTTTTTACTTTAGGAGGAGCTGCGATCTCCTTGAGCTCTTGTAAGCAAACTATCATAGCTAGGAGTACAATGGACTCCGAAATGATAGCTTTAGATACAACTTGCACAGAAGCTGAATGGCTTAAAAATCTTATTATGCATATACCTGTTTCTCTTAGTCCTGTTCCTGCAATTTCTATAAATTGTGATAATAAATCTGTTATTGAACTACTAAAGCATGATTCTGTGAATGCTAAGATGAACAGGCACCTGCAGCTGCGCTTCAAGTCAATAAAGAGCCTATTAGGCAAATATGTGGTTCTTGACTATATAAAGTCAGAAAAGAACCTTGCAGATCACTTGACGAAGGGTCTGTCTAGGACTTTGATCCTAGAATCATCGAGGGGGATGGGGTTAAGCCCATAAGTTAGTCACCAGCAGTGGCAACCCAACCGAGTCTGACTGGAGATCCGAAGAAGCCGGTTCAATGGGTAGAAACAAGCTGAACTTAGGTGACTTTATGGAACACTTACTCGAGATTAAAGTCTCAATAAAATAAAGCCCAAGTGGCTGTACATGTGTACAATGACTCCCCATCCCTATGGTGACAGTGTTCCTGTGTGATATGGTTAGGATGAGTTTAAACTCTTAATAGGTCCAAGCTGTAATGCTAGGTTGATTCATATCACCAACCATTAAGGACTTACCTATATGAGAGGTCGTGAAGGCCGCGACTATGGGACAGGGCGATCCCAGACAACTCTCATGAATGTGGATAGTGCGCATGGCCATTTAAAAGCGCCACCCGATAGACCAAGGACCTCTAGCGTACTATGTGTGTTATTTTCTAAATCTGATTCAAGAAGTCTGATTCAAGGCATAGTCCATCAAGCGCTTCTTCAGATTAAGGCAATAGTCACTACGTGAGATTCAAGGCTGTAGTCCATCTCATCTATGCATAGTATTTTTTTGCCCAGATGCTCTCTCTCTCTCTCTCTATTTACTTCACTCTTATCTCTGTTTCGGAACTTGACTTTTGGGGGGGGGGATTGTTGGTTTTGCTTCTCTTCAAAAAGTTCAATTCCTCTTCCTATCTTTAGTCCCACATCGTATGGGGCAAAGCCCTCTTGTGGACATATATTACTTTCTCTTCTTTGCTCTATTAAGTTGTTGTGTGGGGAACCCCTTGAGCCACACGCGTGCGCCGCCGCCGTCGCCCGGCCCGGCTCGGCTCGGTTCGGTTCGGCGCGCGTAACGGGTGCGGGTACGCGCCCACATCTGCGGGGGCCGAATGCCGATCCGATTTCCTCTTCGGGTTCGGGCTGTGACCCTAAAATTCTTTTTGCTCCTCTTTATTCAGTCATTTATTTTTCTGTAACGTTACAAAATTAATTTCTGAACGTTTTGAACCGTTACAAATTTCTGTGTCCAGATTCATCCTATTAATTCTCCTGTGTAACGGCTGAATTAATCGGAAATTAATTCAGACCGTTACACATCAGTCTTATATATTTCGGACTGTTTCGTTGTAAATCAATAAGAAAAAATTCTTTCCGAAACCTCTGTCAAAATTCTGTTCTGTGCAATCTTCATCGTCCTCAAAGCTCTGGGCAGAGCTAAGTCCTGGTCGTTCTCTCCAAGTCGTGTGCGGCAACGAGATACCGGTAGTGCGGGGGTTTTACCACTAGGAGCTTCGGGTACATCTACACACAGATCCCGAATAAACTCTTAGGGCAGTACTTCGTGCACGACTTCCCCAGAGGCCGGTAACATCTGTTTAAATTTTATTTTTTGTATTATGAAATTTTAGTAAAAAGAAAAACAACAATATTTCTAACAACAACATGCATTTCTCCCTAATGAGTATTCATGAATTAAACGTGAAAGGATAATGGATAATGGTACGTGGCTTTTGTGGTTATCGAGATAAGATATAAGATTCTACTTGGATGGCAGAAGATCAGTGGATCGAGTCACGGAAGACGTATTATTCCTTCCATTTATAAATGGTAGAAGTTGGAAATAGTAAATCCAAAAACATGTAATGCAGTGTGTACAAAAATTCGAAATGTTATGTCGGATTCCATATCGGGAAGTAAAAAAACAAACAAAAAACTATAGTTAAATGAACTAACTCTCTAACCAGATGAAACATTTAATACAAATGAAAACAATTAACCATATCAAAGAGTTTCATTGATGTGAACTTTCTGAATTTTTTTTAGCATTTTGTGTAACAAGTGATAAAATACATTCATTTCATATATAACATTTTGTTTCCACAATAAATAATTCGATTTGTCACATTTTTCTTTTAAGAGAAATATTTTTGGAACTAGACCCCAAGGACCTAACTCGGATTAGAAAATGGACGAAAGACACAAAATAACATTTTGATGGTGCATATTTGCGTCAGATGCGGGAGCAGCGAGGCCGTAGTGGTACAATTCCGCATGGCTGCAATGGTGCGGGACTATGCATGCATAGTGGCTATTTTTGCTAGCCTCGCTGCAAACTGTTGGGAGTAATTTTCTACTCTGGAAGTTACTCCTTGTCTTTATCCCACGTCTATCTGTAATTTTTTTTTTTTCTCCAACCAGCACGCCACAGACTCAGTTTGATAGGAGTCTCCATCCCCATCTATGCCGGTCGTCATTGGGGAATCAGATTCGTCGTGTGCGTCGCACACTGGCATTTTCATCATCGCCCGTAACGCACACCCCGTGCACTTCGCACGCTCCAGAGCTCCACGAGACGGCCACGACGCCCGCAACTCAACGCCTCGCTTTGCCCACGGCGCCGACGTAGCACCCCCGACGTCTGAACGACGCCTACGACAGCCGAGTTGTCCAGCCACCCGAATTTCGCACGACGTCCGTACGACATCTTCACGACACCCTTACGGCACCGAACGAACGACGAGCCGCGTGGTCGGCCGTCGTTTATACCCGTGGTAGGATGGTGCGGGATCCCGCCCGCACGACTCCCTTGCCGTTGAGTTTTACATGCACGGTCGTCCCATCCTGTCCCACGCCAGCTCAGATAATACCTACTGTCATCAGGTCTCTGATGTAGTGCGCTTCCCTCCCTATCGAGTCGCACATGCAATCTCATCATCGCCCACGTCTATCTGTAATTGACTCGTGGTTTTTTGTCCACATAATTAATGGCCACTTGGGTGACTCTCTTATTTTCTTATTTAAGGAGAGAACCAGGATCATAGATGCTTGAGGAACAAAATTTATTTTGCAACAAAAAAGAGGGAATTGTCTTGTCTAGGAGCAAGTGATAGGGAATCAGCGCATAAGCGCTAGTCCGAGAGTTTAACATATCAGTGATTTTCCACCAAGTCACGACGGAGGCTATTTCAAACATTTTTCAGAACTTGTTGGTTTATGGAAACGAATTGACAGAGAATTGAATCTCGTTTTGAACAATAGCGACTTTCATCACTCCAACACACGGCGATGTTTATTCATTTACAACTGTTTCTACTGTTTTCTTTCCAAAAGATTATTATGTTTGTAGTTTCGCTGCAATTTATTTTAGTGATTTTCATCGCTTGTCAAATCTGATTAGCAAGTTCAATTTGTTGTTAATCCACTTTTGTGGTTTAATCTTTACATAATTGTATGCAAAATTCTAAATTTTTACAACAATTTCAAAGTGAGATTACTTGTGAAACTTTCAAAGTTGCAAGAATCTCATTCGTTATCACTTTATGTGATGGAAGTCCGTACAAGTCCTAAGAACACAAGCTTTCACAATCTGGCAAAGTTCGATAGAAAGCAGTACAACAATTGAAAGAGAAAGATCAACCTGAATACTCAACTCGTCAACGTGGAGTACGTTTTGACTGATATAGAACCGATGACTCCAAGTTTTGACAATACTGAAATTATCGTTGCTGCAATAGCTGCACAATAATGAAGGAGAGAGAATAATCTCTGTAAAATGCTAATTATTAATTCGTTAGAGGATTCATTAGCCGAATCTTATAGCAAGTAGAAGAAGAATAAATACATCTGGGAGTCTCTTGATAAGCAGTACAATGACGATAAAAATGTCCAAAATCTACCTCGTCAACAAATACATGTCAGTGCGGTGTGGAGACGAAAAGACAGTGTTGTTTCAAGTGAAAGAGCCCATGAAACTTCAGCTAGAGAAAATGAGAGCCTCGAGTTGATAAGTTTATAGTTGGAGCTATTCTTTCTAAACTTTCTTCAACTTTGGATCATTCGCGAGACATGTACCGCAAGAAGGCGAACGTGAAGCTAGAAGATCTTGCAAGCTAGTTAAAACCCCCAACATGTCTACCACTTGAGATAACACCCCTCGTGTGGACAAGTCAATAAGTAAATGCGGGTCACTAGTGGTCAAATCCATTAAACCCCAACATTAGTTGGAGATCAAAATGAAACATATTATTTCATAATTAATTAAACATAGATACTGCACGCAAGGAAGACACGAGATTGCCCACAACTATAAAGTTTTTCTATAGAGGAAAATCAGCATCATTGTAAATTCTTTTTAAAAATAAATAAATTATTAAATAAAATGAATGGCGAAAAAGGAAGGAGGTTGACTTGTCAAAACTGTCATGTTTGTCCAATTTTTTTTCAAATGATTTCCATCTCCAACACTGGTGCACTGGACATCCCTACGGGGTCTTCTTATAAACCGCTACGTGGAAGCAACAACAGTAAGGCCGTAACTGTTACAAAAATTTCGTCGTTTTCTTATTTAAAATTTTGTGAATAAAAAATAAAAATAGACTGATGTTACCGGCCTCTGGAAAAGTCGTACACGAAGCACTGCCCTAAGAGTTGATTCGGGATCTGTGTGGAGACGTTTCCCGAAGCTCCTAGTGGTAAAACCCCCGCACCACCGGTATCTTGTCGCCGCATACGACTCGGAGAGAATGACCAGGACTTAGCTCTGCCCAGAGCTTGGAGACGAGTGAAATGACGAAGAATGGACTGAAAAATATGTTGGCAGCAAATTTTTGGAGGAAACAATAATTGATTTCGTTTACAAAGAAAACCATTCATATATAATACTCCATCCAATATGTAACGGTTCGAATTAATTTTCTATTAATTCAGCCGTTACACAGACACATGGAGAAATGAACCTGGACACAAAATGTATTAACGGTTCAAAATTAAATAGTAACCGATAAAATTAATTTTTCAACGTTCAGAATATTAAACGAAAAAATGAAGAGAAGCAAAAAGAATTTTAGGGTCTCAGCCCGAACCCGAAGAGGAAATCGAATCGACATTCGGCGCCCGCAGATGTGGGCGCGTACCCGCACCCGTTACGTGCGCCGAACCGAACCGAACCTAGCCGGGCGGGCGGCGGCGGCGCGCGCGTGTGGCCCAAGGGGTTCCCCACACAACAACTTTAAGAAAGCAAAGAAGAGAAACTAATATATGTACACAAGGAGGGGTTGACCCATCCGATGTGGGACTAAAGAAAAGAAGAAAATTGAGCTTTTGCTCAAGCAAAGCTAACAATCCCCCCCCCCCAAAAGGTCAAGTTCCGAAACAAAGATAAGTGTGAAGTAAATAGAGAGAGAGAGAGAGAGAGAGCATCTGGGCAGTAAAATACTATGCATAGATGAGATGAACTACAGCCTTGAATCTCACGTAGTGACTATTGCCTTAATCTGAAGAAGTGCTTGATGGACTATGCCTTGAATCAGACTCCTTGAACCAGATTTAGAAAAATAGCACACATAGTACGCTAGAGGTCATTGGTCTATCGGGTGGCGCTTTTAAATGGCCATGCACACTTTTTCACATTAATGAGAGTTGTCTGGGATCGCCCTGTTCCATAGTCGCGGCTTTCACGACCTCTCATATAGGTAAGTCCTTAATGGTTGGTGATATGAATCAACCCAACATTACGGCTTGGACCTATCAAGAGTTTAACCTCATCCTAACCATATCACACAGGAACACTATCACCATATGTCATGCCCCAGTCCCAAAATACGTAGGACTAGGACACGTAAGCATGCCAGCCGCCTGTATATATGACAACTCCAATATATGGAAACCATATATACGAGCGTACGCTGTATAATGAACAATAATTCATAAGTGGTAAAACTATCACAAGTCACAGGGTAATATCTAAATCTCATCCACAGAAATCAAATATGAATAACCAAATAACCATGTAACTAGATCTCAATAATAAGTATCTAAAGAATGACAGTCGGATGGAAACAAATCTACTGCCGAAATAGAATATAAAAGGAACCAGGTACACACCATATAAGAACAACATCTGTCAATCACGAGGCTCGAAGAGAAGACCTCTTCGGAATATACGTAACATGTCCGGATCTGCGCTCCTGCGAATACTCATGAACATCTACACCTGGAAGGGGACCAGGTCCTCAGAGGGACATAACAAGATACAGAAAAACAACATGTCATGTATGTAAATACTGAATAAATAAATAAATACAGGGTGTGCTAACCATCTAAGTGAATGTAATTTAAAGACCTGGTAGTACGCATGGAAATGTGTAAGCTTGACATATGCTGACGTAATTCACCAATCATCATGACTGGCTAGTATATGTGTCATATGCCCCCGGACACACGGGTAGCTCTGCAATCGACCATCTCCGAGGAGCATGGTACGAAGGATAAAAGACTCAAGGAGGGGGTGTCCCATACGTCTACTAGTATCTTCCCCGTCCAATATAGATGTACAAGTCGTGAAAACGACGTGGACACCTCCTACTATGATGCAAGTCTCAATAAAATAAATAACTAAGCTACATACCGTTACACGTATTGTTCACACTGATGGCCAGTCGCGCATGAGACACACGTCCCTACACTATGTGACGTGTAATGATACGTGTCAAGGCCTGGAAAGTCATACCAATAACTCCACAACTTTAGGTGGGTCTACTAGACACTAGGTCAGACACAAGTTCTAACGTCAACGCCTTCGTTGACTGCACCTGAGTTTTCTCGGACGCGCACATTTATATATTATTCAAATAAATAAACATGTAACTAAAATAACTGGATTTAATCAGTACAACAAGACAAGGTATACTTGCCTGGCAAGAGCTGTAAAATATAACGTCCAGATGTCAAATACCAGGTGTCAGAAACTATGGCCTCAGAATAAATGTCTCCAGATGGTGAAATAAACATCACTAACAGTCTCAGAAAATATTAAATAGCTAAAAACGTCTGTCCTTAAGTCCAATTTGGACACAGGGGCAAAAATGACAGTTTTCAGTCAAAGCGGGATCCACATGTGGGCCGCTTTGCACCGAAAAACGTGTCAGGGTCAAAGGTCTCCAAATTCGCCAAACTTAGTGTCAACAAGTCCACAACGTCGATATGAACCCAACGGAATATCCAGAACTGGATTCCGATGTGCCGATCATAAAATCGTCCGTCAAGTAGAGCCTGTGGGGCCCACGATACGGGATTTTGTCAACATCTCAGAATCGAACCAAACTTGGATCATAGGACCAGCGTATTGCTACGAGTCCGATGGCGCAAGTTTCGTTTCGATCTGACGCGTGTACATAAAGTTGCAGCGTGTTCCAGAACAGGCGGATATGGGACGTTGTCGGCGGATACGCGTTGATTCCGGTGTGCACGCACATCCAAATTAACTTCTGCGAAATCTCGCACATCCGTATCAACGGCGCGCACGTTTCGGTAAAGACCGCGTGCGACCAAGTCGTCCCGTTTGGCGTGGCGTACTCAGTTCCGGGGTGAATCGGGTCATTATTTTTCCTGTTTTTGGATCGCGGTTCGCGATCGCCACAGGACGCGATGCACCGAGCGGGTTGCACGGGCACCGAGAGAGTTACATAGCCTACGTGTCACAACTGACGGAATTAAAAATGAAAATACGAGGAGATAGAACGGGTTACCTGAACAGGGCTCCGTGGAATGACTTTTCCTGTGTCCGGGAGTCGTCTTGACACAACACGAACAGTGTCCTGGCTGTGCTGTGTCCAGGTCACTGTACAGGCTGAGGATCGTCGGGGCTTCGCCGTGGCGGGTCAGGACGTCGCCGGAGGAGGACAAGTGGTGGTCTCTGGCCATGGGGGGGTGGTTCACGGTGGTGATGATGATGGTGAAGAGGAGGAGGCTGCTCCGGCCTGGTCTGGGGAAGTCCGGCGAGGGGCGAGGTTCAGTGGGCGAGGTTCAGTCGGGGAGTGGAGAGGAGGAGCTGGGGAGTCGATGGTGGTGTTGGCGAGTGGCGGAGGAGGGGAAGGAGGTCGGGCTGGAGGTTGAATCGGTGGGGGATGGCGATGGAGATGGGGGCCGGAGGAGAAGGGGGTCGGCTGGGGTCGAGGAAAGGGGCTCGGGGGGGGGGGGAGGAGAAGATGAGGAGGAGGAGATCGGGAAGGGTGGCGGTGGCGGGCTGTGGGTCGGCTGGAGGGGAAGTTGCCGCGCAGTGGGGGATGCGGAGGTCGGGGGGGGGTAACCGACGGGGGAGGAGGAGTGGAAGGGCGGAGGAGGTAGAGGGGGTGGGGGAAACAGAGTGCCACGGTGAGGAGGAGGAGAAGGAGGAGAAAGGAGGAGCGGGCGGGCGGAGCTCTCCGGCGGGGGGGGGGGGGGGTCGGAGCTGCTCCGGCGGCCGGGGGGGGGGGGGTAGCCGACGGCTAGGTCAGGGAAAGGGTTTGGGATTTTCTTTTTAATTTCTTTTATAGAAAAATAATATAGATATTTTAAGTAAAATATCTTGAGATATTTACAAGATATTTTCGGAATATTTTCGGGTGGGTCCCTCCAACAAATGGACTGTGCAGGTTCACCGGCCAATGAGTGGGTGACACCTCGCATTGCAAATTTGCAGAAAAGTCCCTATAATTTCATAAATTGCATAAAAGTCTTATTTTGGGAAATTGCACAATTACAAAATTGTCTGAGAAAAACGTCTGATTCCTGAAAATACTAAAATTCATAGAATTGAAGGAAAAAGCTGTGTGAGGGTCCTGAGGGGGTGGGGGTGAGTCTGGGCAGGGACTGGGCCTGATTTTCTTGGATGACACGGGCCATCGTATTAATTAATAAATAAATACTGCGCACGGTCTTCTCTAATTATTTAGAGGCAGGCAGGGCCATAATTTTAGTACGGTGTCAATACACTAAATGTAGTATACTCAGTGTAGAAAAATAACGTATTTTTGTCTGGGCAAAACAGGTGCATGTTGGGCCTCAAATCTCTATTGGAACAGGGATGGGTACAGATCTAGGAATTTAAAATACGTACGTTGGTAACGATATTTGTGCGTCTCAAACGAGGCTCAAAATAAAGTATCTGTGAGTTGCACAAAATACAGGATAGTAGACTGTCATGTTTAGGAGAGGTATGTGAACTTCGTTAGGGGATAACAGTCAAGGTAAAGCTCCAAATAATTAGGTGACGGACAGTTGCACAAGTCAATAGGATATGTAAGCAAAATAAATTAAAAATATTGCCATAAATCCTAAATTGTTAAAAATAATCCTAAAATGCTGGAATCTGGTCGAGGGGGTTTACACCATAGGGATGGGGAGTCATTGTACACATGTACAGCCGCTTGGGCTTTATTTTAATGAGACTTTAATCTCGAGTCAGTGTTCGATAAAGTCACCTAAGTTTAGCTTGTTTCTACCCATTGAACCGGCTTCTTGGGATCTCCAGTCAGACTCGGTTGGGTTGCCACTGCTGGTGACTAACTTATGGGCTTAACCCCATCCCCCTCGATGATTCTAGGATCAAAGTCCTAGACAGACCCTTCGTCAAGTGATCTGCAATGTTCTTTTCTGACTTTATATAGTCAAGAACCACATATTTGTCTAGTAGGCTTTTTATTGACTTGAAGCGCAGCTGCAGGTGCCTGTTCATCTTAGCCTTCACAGAATCATGCTTTAGTAGTTCAATAACAGATTTATTATCACAGTTTATAGAAATTGTAGGAACAGGACTAAGAGAAACATGTATATGCATAATAAGATTTTTAAGCCATTCAGCTTCTGTGCAAATTGTATCTAAAGCTATCATTTCGGAGTCCATTGTACTCCTAGCTATGATAGTTTGCTTACAAGAGCCCCAGGAGATTGCAGCTCCTCCTACAGTAAATACATATCCAGTAGTAGATTTTATATCATGTGTGTCAGTTACCCAGTTTGCATCTGAATAACCTTCTATGATATCAGGGTGCCTAGTAAAATAAAGTTTGTAATCTAGGGTGCCCTTGAGATATCTAAATACCCTATCCAAGGCAGTCCAATGTGACTGATTTGAGTTACTAGTATATCTACTTAGTCTCCCAATAGCAAATGCAATATCAGGTCTTGTCCTGTTTGTTATATACATAAGGGAGCCTATCATCTGTGAATATTTATGTTGTTCCAAAGGTGATCCTTCATTTTTTTTAGTATATTACTACTGTCATAAGGAGTAAGGACAGGTTTCTTATCAAATAACTCAAACTTTTTTAGCATTTTTTTCAATTGAATGTGCTAAAGATAGAGTATAACCCTCTTTGCCTTTGGTCACTTGCATTCCTAAAATTAAGTTGGCTTCTCCTAGGCCTTTCATATCAAACTGGCTAGATAAATAGTTCTCCTAGGATAAGGATGTCATCTACATACAAGCATAAAATGACACAACTTTTACATATACCTTTACAGTATATACATTTGTCATACTCATTTGACAAGAAGCCATATTTACAAATTACTTTGTCAAATTTATTGTGCCATTGTTTGGGAGCTTATTTCAAGCCATAGAGGGATTTTACTAGTCTGCAAACTTTTTTTCTTGACCTTTAGCAATGAAACCTTCAGGTTGGTCCATATAAAATTCATTCTCTAGATCTCCATTCAAAAATGTTGTCTTTACATCCATTTGATGGATTAGCATATCATGAATGGATGCTAAGGCCAAGAGAGTTCTAATGGATGTGATCCTAGCTACAGGAGAGTAGGTATCAAAATAATCTAACCCTTTCTTCTGGGTATAACCCTTAGCAACTAATCTAGCTTTGTATTTCTCTATAGTACCATCGGCTCTGAGTTTTTTCTTGAAAATCCACTTACAACCTATTGGTTTATTGCCTAAAGGTAGATCTGTTAGAAACCAAGTGTTATTTTCCATGATGGAGTTGTATTCACTGTTAATGGCTTTTTTCCAGAAGGGCGCATCAGGAGACGATATTGCTTCTTCATAAGTTGAGGGATCACCCTCTATAAAAAATGTGAAGAATCCTTCTTCTAATTTTTTTTCCAATCATATTCCTTCTACTCCGTCTAGGTTCTAAGTCTTGTTCAGATTGTGAGCTCGGTATTTGGACATGAGAATTAGTAGAGGGTATGGAGGAAGAGATTGAACTTCTATCCTTAAAAGAAAATATGTTTTCAAAGTAAACTGCATCTCTTGCTTCTATAATGGTATTGTTAGATATTTTATTTACTTCTGAGTGAGTCATTAGAAATCTATTGGCATAGCTGTCTAAGGCATATCCTATGAAAACAACATCTACAGTCTTGGGACCAATCTTTCTCTTTTTAGGTTCGGAAATTCCAACTTTAGCAAGGCATCCCCAAACTCTAAGGTAATTAATCCTAGGAGCTCTACCTTTCCAAAGCTCATAGGGAGTCTTATCTTTCTTCTTGCTAGGAATCCTATTAAGAATGTAACAGGCAGTTAAAAGGGATTCTCCCCACAAGTTATCAGGAGCACCAGAGCTGAGAAGCATGGCATTCACCATATCTAATAGAGTGCGGTTCTTGCGTTCAGCAACTCTGTTAGACTGAGGTGAATATGGAGCAGTTACCTCATAAATTATTCCATGATCTTCAAAGAAGTTAATCATTTCATTTGAGGTATATTCTCCACCACGATCAGATCTAAGGATCTTAATCTTCCTTTCTAATTGATTCTCAGCTTCAGATTTGGAGACCTTAAATTTATCTAGAACTTCATCTTTGGTTTTGAGAAGGTAGATATTAAAATACTTTGAATAATCATCTATAAACGTAACAAAGTATTCTCTACCGCCTCTAGTCAAATTCCTATTTGAGTTACATACATCACTATGGATAAGTTCTAGAATGTCAGAATTTCTTTCTACAGATTTGAATGGTAATTTAGTGTGTTTGGCTTGAACACAAATCTCACATTTGTGTTTGTCATCTATTGGAGTCTTGGGAATAAGATCTAAAGTCATCATTCTTTTAATAGAATCTAGGTTCACATGACCTAGTCTGCCATGCCAAATATTTGAATATTCTATATTAGAGACAATGAGAGAACAATCAGAAATTTTATTCATTGTGCTTAAAATAAAAAGACCGTCTTTTACAAAACATTTTTCTATAAAGGAATCATGCTTAGAAAATACTACTTTATTTGCCTCGATTACAATTTTGTATCATGAGGCTACAAGAAGGGATCCACTAACTAGGTTTCTCCTGACAGACGGCACATGAAGAACATCATGAAGAGTTAAGATTTTTTCTGATGTCATCTTCAGGTCAACTTTTCCTCTTCCAATAATTTGTGCCGTTGAGCCATCTCCTAGGGTAATACCTCCTCCACTTGATTCCTGATAGTTTGAAAAACATGAGCGATCAAACGAAACATGAACATTAGCTCCAGAATCCAACCACCAATCATCAGAATGGTAAGAGAGATTAATAAAGGGTTGAAAGCTTACAGACCTGAAGGAACTCGAAGAACCTTTGTGAAGCATGTTCGCTTCTGGTCTAACTGAGCCCTTTCCTTTGTAGGAGGTCTGGACAGCTTCCTTCTTCCTATGGTAGCAGTTGGTGGCCATATGGTTTATTTTACCACACACAAAACAAAATCTCTTTTGATCCCGAGTCTGACTGAAGTTTCTAGGTTTATGGTTTTGGTGATGATGGTTTTGATGGTTAGGCTGAAAGTTTTTCTTCTTCTTGAAGAAATTCTTTTTAGATTTATAATGAAAATTAGATTTGGGTTTTCCTTGGCCTTCTACAAGGTTTACCTTAGCTTTAGATTCAGTCTTAGGCTTAGATCCCAATCTAATTTGTTCTTCGTTTCTAATTTTCTTTAGGACTTGATTGTAGGTAAGATCTCCTTGTGTATGGATAAGTTCCTTAGTAATATCAGACCAAGAGGGAGGTAGCTTGTTTATTAGGCATGCTATTTTATGCTCATTGGAGAAAGATGTGCCTTTGGCTTGAATATGCCTAAGGTATTCTTGGAATTCATGGAGTTGGTCATTCATTGGCTTGTTATCTACCATGAAATACCTATTAAAGGTTGAAGAATTAAACATTTCTATTCCGTATTCATCTTCCAAGACTTTCCAAAGTTCTTTAGCGCTCTTGTATTCAAAAAATATATCATACAAGGATTCAGATAATGCGCTTAGAATTCTATGAAAGCAGTGGAAGTCTATCTCTTTAGGGGTTTTTGGTTTCGAGGAGGTGGACACTCCTATGTCAGACTCAGTTTTATCAGAATCATTTGTGATGAGTGTGAACCCATCAATGGCTGAAATAAGCCCTAAGATTGTGAGCCAAAATTTTATTTGGCTCTGCCATCTTTTAAAGTATGAGCCATCAAACTTAACAGGTCTTGCAGTAAAGAATTTCTCCTTACCAGTCATGTTTGCAGTCTGAAAAAATATAAATTTATTTAATAACAATGTTTAAGATAATAGTTTAGGTGGTCTTTGCTAATCAATCTTAAAATATTTAGTTTTTCAAGTGTTGATCAACTTAGGTTAGCTGTAGGGGCCGGTTCCCGGCTAGCGGCGGTTCGAAGACTCTTAAGTACCGTGTCGCTTAGGGCTATTTACACCAGGTTGACAGAAGGACCCTTTCGACTTGTACCCGAGTTTGCCTCTACTTTGAAACTTTAGATTTGAAGATTTTATTTACAATTTCCTTTTTACTAAACTATTTTCTTTTGGTCCTAGATTGCTTTCAAAATACTAAGTGATTGTTTATGTTACAATTGAAAGGAATTTTGTGATCAAAATATTGTAATTGAAAAAAATTTCAAATGTGCTGACAATTTTTAAATCACTTTAAGCAAATTTGTAATTTGACAGCATAGTAAGCAACTTGATAAGTAAACAAATAAATCAATTGAGGAAATGAAGCAAATTGCTAAAAACTGTTTTGAGTTAACGATTATGGTCAAATAGCAAATATTAAATATGGTTATTTGCTGTGGTAAATATTAAGCAAATTGAATTTTCTAGAATAAAAATTAAACTACTGCAACTTAATAATATTGGCTACAGTAAGAATAATTTTTCTACAAGTTAAAGTTTGCTACAGTCAGAAATTTTCAAAATTTTCAATTGATAAATTATCAACTATGCTACAGTAACTATCAACTTTTAATTTATTAATCAACTTTGTTCCAGAAATTTTTTATGTTACTATGCTACAGTAACTATCAACTTTTAATTTATTAATCAACTTTGTTCCAGAAATTTTTTATGTTACTATGCCAATAATATGTTGCTACAATATTATGAATTAAGCAATGCTAAAACAAAAATTTCGGTTATGTAGCAAGAATAGGCAACAAATATTAACCTAATTGATGGAAAAAATATATATATAATAAACGGTTAAATTTTTATTTTTTCTTTAGCAGAGAATAAATAATGGTATATTAACAATATTTCTGAATTTTTCCTAGCAAGATTTAGATGAACAATTATAACATAAAAATCAACTCTTAGATTGTTAGAAAAAATTCGTCGTTTTCTTATTGAAAACTTTGTGAATAAAAAATAAAAATAGACTGATGTTACCGACCTCTGGGGAAGTCGTGCACGAAGCACTGCCCTAAGAGTTGATTCAGGATTTGTGTGCAGACGTTTTCCGAAGCTCCTAGTGGTAAAACTCCCGCACTACCGGTATCTCGTCGGCGCACACGACTCGGAGAGAATGACCAGGACTTAGCTCTGCCCAGAGCTTGGAGACGAGTGAAACGACGAAGAATGGACTGGAAAATATGTTGGCAGCAAGTTTTTGAAGGAAACAATAACTGATTTCGTTTACAAAGAAAATCATTCATATATAATACTCCATCCAATATGTAACGGTCCGAATTAATTTTTTATTAATTCAGCAGATGTGGGCGCGTACCCGCACCCGTTACGCGCCCGCAGATGTGGATGTGGGCGCGTACCCGCACCCGTTACGAACCCGAAGAGGAAATCGAATCGGCATTCGACGCCCGCAAATGTGGGCGCGTACCCGCACCCGTTACGCGAACCGAGCCGAGCCGGGCGGCGGCGGCGGCACGCGCGTGTGGCCCAAGTGGTTCCCCACACAACAACTTTAAGAAAGCAAAGAAGAGAAACTAATATATGTACACAAGGAGGAGTTGGCCCATCCGATGTGGGACTAAAGAAAAGAAGGAAATTGAACTTTTGCTCAAGCAAAGCTAACAGTAACGTCTATCAATATCGACTTATATATATATATATATATATATATATTATAAAAAAAATATCGTTTTCGCACGTTCTAATTGTTCTTACAAGGTTGCTAGAAGAGAAGACTAATAGAAGCATTCAAACAGTCCAAAGTCGAAGGGTCCGAGAAAGATGTCCGTACCACTACTAGCTATATTTTTCCAGAGTTGACATGGACAGCTACACAAAACCTTTTCAGAATAAAACCCTTTTATGTAGTTATTGTATATATGTGACAGCTACCGGTTAGTGGCCGAAAAATAAAATAAAATAATTTTGGCCAGGGGTGGACTTACGTTAGGTCAGATCATGAGGTAAGCTGACTCCAATGATTTTTTTTTTTTACTGCAACGTACACTGTCAGCTGCTGAACTAATCAATCATTATACACTGTATTCACTGCTGAACTGATCCATACACAGTTCATTATACACTGAACTGACCCATCACAGTTTATTATACACTTTGTTGTCTACTGCTCACAGCTGCAGTTATGGAGGGGTCACCTCTATACACTGTGCCAAGCACAACTACACAGGAGAGACCTGTCACCGACCCCTACATGGCTACACATCCCTCCCTCCTACACAGCTACATGACAGTGCATTATGTGAAGATATTGCACTCACTGTGGACACATTTTATTCTTCCGCATTGCTCTCAACTTCTCGCGGCCACTTGGGCTAGAGACTGTGGGGTTCCGGCCACTACATTTCTCGCGTTTTTTTCCTTTTGGATTGTTTTGGTTTGGTTTTTTATGTTTTTTTTTTGTGATTATTTTTTTTTTTGATAATTGGATTTGAATTTTTTTATGGTTTATTTTTATATATATATTTTTAAAATTTTTGTTGTTTAGTTTTAGTTTTTTTTTTAAGTTGTTGTAGCAATAAATTTTTAAATAAATTAGAAAAAAATAAAATTTAACATCCAAAATAAAATATGCTATCATTGACAACTAAAAATAAAAAAAATTGCCGTAACAATATTACGTCTGCCGTCGAGCAGATTTCGAGCGGCCATAACTATTTGTTTGAAAATCGTTTTTCGTAAAACAATAGGTCGATTTGTATGTTTTCGACGAGAGTAACACAATTCGTGTAGAAAGAATTTTCATCCGAAACAAGAGACACATGTTACAGAAAAAAAATATAAAATATAAAACTTTAAAGTATCATAACTTTTGACTGAGAGATCGAAACAATTTTCAGTTTGTGCAAAAATGACCGTATCGAAAAGTACTACGGGATAAACCGTTTCACCGTTTGACGGACTTCAAAAAAATTTAGAATCGCAAAAATACGATGTTTCGACCTCCAAATTTTACTTTCGGTAATTTTATTTTCGAATTTTTTTATTATCTATACTAATTTGTTATTATCTGCACTAATATAAATGATAACAAAATCTATTGATTAATATTATTATTAATATTATATTTTTCTTTCATATCACTAAATAATAATTTTTTATTATTTGCGCACAAAATTTATTTAAAATAATTAATTATATAGATAATAAATAATTAGTTTGTATTGTAATATCTATTTTGATTATGATTTCTCATAAATATATGTTTTAAATTTTGAATATGTGTTTAGTTAGATAATAACAAATTACTATAGATAATAATTATATTTTCAAAATTATATTAGTATACATAATAACAAATTACTATAGATAATAATCAAACGGTTACTATTTCTAAAATTATATTTTGAATGATAATAGATGTGGTATCTAATATTTGAAAAAATATTTCAGTTAATTTTAAATTGTCGTTAGAAAATTTATTGGTTAATTATTTATAAAACCAACACACACAAAAATCAAATTCAACTATCCAAAAAGGCCACCACAAAAAAATCTAAAAAAAACAAACCAAAACACACACAAAAAAAAAACCATTGTCAGTTTTTTGCCAACCCAGTTGGCAACAATTTGACAAATATAAAGTAAAAAATATTTCATATTTTCACCATCAAAGATGACGAAAGATTTCGTGATTTCAATTTTTTTATAAATTATTTCGTTTTACTTAATTTGTTTAAAATTATTTTATGTACAGTTGTTAAAATTTCCATGTGAGCATCTCATGCTTGCTGCAAGTATAGTGGTTGCAACATTGTACTGAGCGTCAACGCATAAAACTGTATTTAGAAATGCTAAAATAGAATGCATAGATTTATACCATGAGTAATGCATAGCTTTTATGCCATAAGTAGCATGTAACTATTACTATTATATATATACATTTTGGTTTTTAATATATAATTTTATTTTTGTGCTTTCTTTGAAACTTTTCCCTCTTTTGAATTCCTGCGTCCGCCTCTGATCTTGGCCTTCCATGATTTGTCTCACCTTTTCATTTATGTGCAATCTTCAAAAATTTCTATTATATATATATATATATATATATATATATATATATAACACTTGTCGAATCAAGTCCAAGAAGATAAGATAACAAAGAAAAGTAGGGTTCAAGGGAACAATCAGCTGGCTGCTTCTTGGCCACGCCCCCCTACTTATAGATACGAGAAACTTGATCTAGATGCGCCTTTCGACTGGCATTCACTCCTCCAACACCAACTGTTGAAATAACAGCGCTTATACCCCCAATCAATGTCACTTGGCTGACGCTCTGGTGGACTCCGAGGTACCTCCTTCCTTCCCAACAATGACACAAGGTTGAGGACTGAACAATAAGACCCGACCCGAAAGCATCCTATAGCCGCCTTTTGGACATGGAATCGCAGGGACGGTACGGTCAATCCACATTGTGAGAGAAATGGTCTGTCTAGCCTGGAAAACGGAAAGCTAACCTCCCAAAAGCGAGTTTTCATAAGACGAGCGGAGGCAACCGTTAGGGAGTAAGCGTGGATTGAGACGACCGACCCGATAAGAAAATTTTCTTATATATATATATATATATATATATATATAGAGAGAGAGAGAGAGAGAGAGAGAGAGAGAGAGATCTACATCTCCCATTTTTGTATCCTCCAATCATCCCCTCTTTCACAGCTGTTGGATCTTGTTCAAGTCATATAATCTTAACCGTTCATTTTTCAATGGTTAAGATTATATGACTTAAACAAGATCCAATGATTGTTATCACGGGGATGCTTAGGAAATACAAAAATGGAGGAATATAAATCCCACATTATATATATATATATATATATAGTTCGAACAACAGGATGAGAGCCAAGAAAGATTTGTGACTTCCCTGATGTTTCCGAAATCAATAGAATTCTATGCAGTCACATGTTCCATTCCCATATCTTCTCCATTAATGGTTATGTCTGAACTCTGCAATTGAGCTCCCAAAAAAATTCATTCCTTCCTCCTCATTCCCATAGCTTCTCCATTAATGATTAGACCTGAACTTTGCAATGGAGCTCCCAAAGAAATTTGTTTCTTCCTCCTCACTGTCGCTCGCCTCAACGCCTCCTCACTGTGCTCGCCTCGACGTGTCGCAGCCGCCACTATTTTGACTCCTTTTATGCAATTATAAAATCCATGAAACTTTTTCGATCCCAATGCAACTTATCCTTTTGAAGGTTGACGTAACAAACTACGCGAGCCTCCCGATGAAGCCAACTGAAATCCT
Organism: Iris macrosiphon; assembly: GCA_036927795.1. NCBI lineage: Eukaryota > Viridiplantae > Streptophyta > Magnoliopsida > Asparagales > Iridaceae > Iris > Iris macrosiphon. The sequence continues at coordinate 147,065,466 of JAYESA010000016.1, forward strand.
ATCCGAATACTAAAAAGAAATGGCAGTTTCATTATGGTCGTATACCAACCACCAATTCTGAAACTTGCAGTTCCTCTCTCTCTCTCTCTCTATATATATATATATATATATACAAAACAAAACAAAAAAGGGACACGATAGGCCTTGAAGTGGGCAGAGCAAAAGGGAAGGAGATCCTCATACGGAGTCGCACACTTGAGCAGTGCGGGAGACTGGATCGCATAGGCACCAGGGAACCCTACTCAGTAAAGAGACAGGGTTGACGCTACGCTCGAAAAGAGAGCCACAGGCGTGTAGACATCTCAACGAACTCATGTGGACACTCCTCAGTCCGAGGACAATCTCTCAAATACACATGAATGTTGACCAGTTTTTCTTTTCTTTGCTGATTCCTCTGGACCCGTTTCGGGACACGTAATAGCAGGCTCATATATATATCCTCAATGACGGACATTATAACTTCCAACTAATTTTTAGATAATCCAATATTTATTCAACTTTACTAGTAATAGAAAATTGCATTTTTATGCTAGAGTCGTCTAGGTCTTTACTGCCGCAAACAACTTTCTTACAAAATCTAATCTACAAAACAAGTCTCAAAACTTTAAGAGTCGGCAAAAGGGTTCAACCGAGAATAGAGCTCGGGTTACAGGATTCAGAGCCCTGTCCTGACCGGGCTCACCCACTAGACCAGGAGAATAACTGATAAAATCTATGAAGTGGGCAGAAACATATAGCTTGTTAGCACAAGTCATTTATATCCATCTCCAGAAGTGGGCAAAAGCTGCAGCTATTGGCGGCAAGTATAACTTGTAACCGAATATATAACCAAACTAATAGAATCCAGTTCTGACCCCCGACAGTAATAAGTTATCTGAAATGTTGCATTTGAACACAGCCGACTACAATGCCTACAGAATAATAAGATAACATAGGACTAAACCAGACTGAAAGACTATTATGGTTCTACTAACCAGTAGAGAATCATGCTGTCCACCCACCATATCCACCCGGCTGTGGCTGCGGAGACACACCCTTGGCATAACCTACTGGCACACTCCCGGGCTGGCTTGCATAGCCATACTGTGTAGCCGCCTGCTGATCATAGGTTGTCGGGTTGGCTGCTGGCTGGGCATACCCCCCTGCCTGAGGATACCCTGGTTGGGTACCGACAGCAGGAGCTGCAGCATATCTCGAGCTTGGATTAACATTACCATAGCCTGCATCAGCTGACCCTCCTTGATACCCATAGTTCACATTGTTAGCTGATGGTTGTTCACCATAACTGGGTTGTGTTGATTGGTACTGACCATAACCAGCAGGCTGTGCACCGGGCTGAGTATAAGTAGGCTGCCCAGCTTGGCCATAACCAGATGCAACTTGGCTGCCTGGCTGAGAGTAACCAGCCACAGGTGGTGGTTGATTGTATCCATCAACAGCTACTGATGGTGGCCCGTACGTCTGATTATAAGCAGGTGCAGGCTGCATCGGTGGTGCACTCGAGTCATATGGTTGTGATTGTTGAGTAGGTACAGCAGATCCATAGGATGCAACTGGCCCCTGAGGTTGGCCATAAGATTGTTGTGGGCCTCCGCTATAAGGACCAGGCTTGCTGTAAGGTTGCTGTTGGGCATAGCCAGGCTGAGGGGCTGCGCTTCCTTGTTGAGGGTAAAACCCAGGATGAGAGCTCGCAGGCTGTTGTTGTCCATATACCTGCTGGGTTGGTGCTTGGTTATCATACCTTGGTTCGTTGTACCCAGGTCCATAGCTCTGCTGAGAAGGGCCAGACTGTGAGTATGGATTTGTTTGCCCATAACCTGTGCCTTGTGAGTTCCCATAGTTGTAGCTTACAGCAGTAGAGTTCTGAGCGGATGCAGGGTTAGATTGTTGTGTGCTCATTGCTTGGCCTCCTTGTCCATAATAATTATTATAGCCACCACTTGGCGGGGTTTGCACTGGAGCACCAGGCCTTTGTTCCCATCCCCCGCTGGGGTTGCTTCTTGGGGCAAGCTGCTGTTGATAACCACCACCATAGGATTGAGGATATTGCGTAGGCTGAGGAGGATACATACCTCTTTGCTGGTAATCATAACCCGTCGTTGGTTGGGGTTGATTTTGGGCTGGATGTGGACCACGGTTTCCCCACTGAGGTACTGGGCCTGACCCATGAGGACGATAACCACGAGAGTGCCCACCTGAGAGAGGTGATGGCCTTACTGGAACCTGGAAACAAGTTTTTGAGCAATTATAGAAAATTAGGCAACAATTTGTTAAAATTAGCAAGACTAGTTAATTACATTAGTAAAAGAGAAATAAGAAATGTATAGCCAGGATAAGCGCATAAAGGACTACAAAATAAAATCAAAGTTTGAACAGTAGATAGCAACAACATACAAGCAAGATTGTAAAAGGCTCTAGACGGACGGGCTCAGGGCCCGCATAGGCGGGATCCTAGTTCTAGGTGGTAAAAAAACCTGCTGAAAATTGAGTCAATTGTCCATAGAACCCAAAAATATGGGAAGCAGGGGGGAGGGGTCGTCGTCTAGGCCTTTTTTGAACAGTGCAAGTAAGATGAGCTATTTATTATATGTTACGACAATACGGTAAGATCTTGACTAGTCATTTTTAAAAAAAGGAGAAACAGATAGGAATATAACATTCATTAAAATGCAGGATAAGATAATCACCAAATTGTTACACAGAGGATCAGTCATACCAGATATAACTTAATAATTGCAACACACAGATTCACTATTTACATTGCCCTATAACTTGCAGAGATGATAATGGGTCATCCAAAACATTTCCAATGTATCAATACTAAATAGTTTCATAGAGACGTGATGAAATTGCGTGATCAATATACCACAGCTAACTGAATATATAATTGAGGGACAGAAGTGTTTGCAACAAACCAATCAAGATAATACTGGTTTCATATGGGTGCATGAGTTCTTGAAAGTGCTTTATTTTAACTTTCTTGAGCGTTATAGATTGTTTTAATCATCGTTCCAACCATTTAAACAATCTTGCTCTGCAATTTGTTAATAATAGTTTCATGGTGGTTAAATAAAAATCCACAAGCTAAACTTAGAAGAGAGCAAGCATGGAAGCAAAACCACAAATTATCTGTAAGAATCAGTTTTGCTTATAGAATCCACTAAACAAAATTAACTCCATATTCAAGTAGAGACAGACATCTGTACAGAGGGGATAAATGCATTGAGAATGTGACTTTCACAAAACAGAAGTTTGCAATTGGAGCCGGCAAACCAATATTCTCAGATATATATTAATATTCTAACATTAATAATAGCACTGTGACAAGCAGAGAAAAGCATACATACCGTCCTATATTCTTTCATCTACACAAATTGACCAAATGGTCCAAAATTTTAACGTGCATTGCATAATGGGCAGAGTACGGCATACACACCACAGTACGCATCATAGAATCATGGGTTCCATCAGGAATGATGTATAACTTCAAATGACGGTATAGTCTCCAAAATTTTAATGTGCATTGCATAATGAGCAGAATAAGGCCTACACACCGCACTAGCATCATAGAATCATGGGTTCATCAGGAATGATGTATAACTTCAAATGACGGTATAGTCTCCAAAATTTTCACGTGCATTGCATAATGAGCAGAATAAAGCCTACACACCGCACTAGCATCATAGAATCATGGGTTCATCAGGAATGATGTACATCTTCTACAGACGTGAACAGGTATGGAACATTTGGTTCACTAGAGAACACTATGGTTAATACGCCATACTATAATAATGTTAATCTTGATTCTTCAAGTCTCAAAGCGATCTTACCAACCAGAACAAATCAGCACAATGGCAGGACTAAAAGCCTGATATCGCAGGTATCCCTCTTCTGTAGTTGAGTGTGAAGAATGGAAGGTGCAGTTCCTACACCAGAAAACCAGTGTTGACCCCCATGTGAATGGTTTAGCTGTATCTGCATTATAAAATCCAACCGATGCCAAACTGACAACTTCAGCATAAATAAGCCATGCAAACCAGCATCAAGTGAGTTTTCATGGGGGGGAAAACAAGAATTGGGCAACCCTTCTTTGATTCCATCGAGACAAATAAGATCTTTTACTTCTCAAAGAAAAAAGTACAAAGTACTAGTCCTCTATTTACGTGCAAAAAGGTTTCCATTACATGTATTTGATAACTAAAATTCTTAAATGTGGAAGGTCATACTAAAATTCACAACTCTTCACAGCTAACATAGACATAGTTTATATCACACTAAAATTCACAATATATACTATTCACAGCTATTAACATTAACATTTTAACATACTTAGCCTCATTAAACATGTTCAGAGTCTTCGTAAAAGGATGCCAACGGTCTAGTTTAGGAATATCTAAACGGCATAGTTCTCCTACAGTGTATGGGCACTTGATAACATTAGACATGTGAAAATGATAAATAGCATCAAAAGTTATTCTGGAAGATTATGCCCAAATTAGAATCCTTGCAAATAAGGGTATTTCATGTAATCAAGCAGATGATGATTAACTCATTAATTGTAAATATAATAATATATGCACCTAAAGTTTTAATTTTATCAAAAGACTTCCTGATAGCTTGATCAAATTTATGCTGACGAGTATAATTGTAGATATATGCACCTAAATACACAACAGCATGGCAAAAGCCATGACCACTTCACAGCATAATCGCATCAAAAAATTCATCTTAATGTATTATGCTGCTCAAGATGTGTATTTAATAACCAAGAAGAAAATGAATGAATACCAGAATCACGCTTCACCCACTACAAATTTGGGTTGGACCGGTATACCTTAATGACAAAATGAGGCTTCCGTCAAAGCTAAAATGAAAACACCTAGCAAATCGAGTAGTCAGTGCACTCATTTCCTGAATTAAAGAGGTAGGTGGTGCACTCATTTTCTGAATTGAAGAGTAATTCACTCATTTTCTTTACCAAACCTTCTCAAAATTTTCATGTAATCTGAGCTGTAACAACTTCATTACACATCTTACCCTAGGTGGAAATTTTTGAAACAGTTTTATAATAAACTTGCTACAACATAATGCTTACATAGAAAACAATGTTCTTAACATCATCGTAATAACCATAGGATTTCTGCAATTTTTAATTCATGCAGTTTGAGAAAGTTCATAATGTCAGAATAATTCAAGCAGTTTGAGGTTATGCAGCAGAAAACTACCATTTATGAGAGGTTTTCCGGTATATCTGGTTCAAATATCGAAGTTCTTTAGAAAAATAAACCTCCCGACTATTTTATAGTCTTCTATGCCATGATGTTTTTATAACCTACTCACAAACCACAATAACAAAAAAAATTATCCTATAAATATTCAATAAAGCTACTGATGAACTGATAGATAGAGGCCAGATGGTCTTGGAGGCATATCACCGATCCCACTCCATCTTTTACACCGATGTTTCGTGCATATTTTAAATAATATATGCAGATATAATCATAAATGTGGATTTGTTAATGGACCATGTATTTCTAGTTTACATAATTTATTACATAATTAAAAAGGTCCCCAGTTAAAACAAGTCTCATGATGCTTTAGTCAATATGCTGATAGTAGAGAAATCCTTTTTATAAAGAGTCAATTATATACTTGCCGTTTACATAAAATCTATGCATGTTTGGACATGTCTGCTACCATTATGATCTAGTGCTGTAAGAAGCTCTCCTGCAAAACAGACTCGCACAATGCCCAGACACAAAGGTGGAAACTCAGGAACCCACCCAAGCAGATAGCTCTAGAAAACTATGAGCAGTTAATTACACATGTGCATATAAAAGATAAAATTCAAGAAAGATCAGTAAATTGATTGCAAACAAGGTAATACCACTGATGTATGCTCACAAAATAATATTGCTTGTGTTGCTATCGTAAAAATTAAATCAGCATTCTCCCCTTTCCTTGGTTCCTTCTCTTCCCCTAACATCTTTTCTTCATGTCACCTCCGAAAACACCATATATTCTTCTTCCCCTATTTTCTGTCTTTACTTAATGGTTAGGATATATTTCATAGGTGTAAATATTAATGTTATTTGGTAAACGGTCGTACAAGTTAAATGTATGAACTATGAATTTAAAGGGAATACAAAATTACAAATAGTGGGAAAGACATGCTGAAGGGATTTCAGATAAGAAAACCCAAAAGAAGAGTTCACATGGGATTAAGAGAAGGGAGAATGTACCGAAGGAGAGGATTTTTTTATCCTTTATCATGAATTAAGAAGGAAATGTAGGTGTGTGAAGCACCTCAATATCTTGTTTCCCTCAAGAACAATGAATTAGGAATGGAAGGTAAACATGGAACAAAGAATAGAAAAGGACGGCGCCTGGCCCCTTATAGTCAAACTTCAATTGTTCAGTCAAGCTGGTAGCCCCCTTTTCAAGAAATATCAATCAGAGGGTTATGAAACAGATTTATTTGTATTCTTCAGTTTAGTGTCGTGTTTAAAACATTTAAGATTGATAACTCGTACTTACTACAGGACCCACATTGTTTTCTACCAGTCGCTGAACTCATTTGAGTGGCAAGGGTGGGTAGTGACTCCCCTCCCACCAAGCAATTCTTTCTCAGCAAAAAGAAAAACAAATTTCGGAATTTCAAACTTGTCGACAAAAATGAAATGACTCATATACAAGGATGTAATTGGTGCAGTATATTACAATGATCAACTGCATGCGTAAAAGGTAGAAACTAAAAACATGCAAATCTGCCGACTACAGAACAATTTAGTGTTACTAGCCAACGATCTTAACAACAATTTTAAACTTCCTATATCCATTCAAACCTTGGGAGTTAAATTGAAATGACAGTTACTTGTTTTACTTCTGTCATCGAGGAGAAAAGATATAACCGAAGGCTCAGAATATCTCCAATATGCTGCTTGCAGTGGAAAGATGCATAATAATAGGAAAATGAAATTTATTGTTAAAGAAAAGTGAAAGATAACTCAGTTTGAATCTCCTAATTTTAGGGAGCTCCTGGTAAGCAGAATGCCATTTCATCTGAACTTTGTATGTGAAGTTTTCCATGTGCAGGTTTCTTTTGATATTAACTACTTAAAAAGTTACATTAGCCTCTACAGACACCTCTGGTGGGGAATAAACTAGAATAGCAAATGAGTAATAAAAAGAATAAACAGGACAGAAGCAGATAAGCATTTGACAATTTCATGATATTATGCATTTGAAGCGGACATTTGTACTATGCAAGACTGTAAACAAATAAGTGCACAAAACTGGTCTCCTCCACTTAAGCTCAATGCTTAAAACATCATGTTAAAATGGATCAGTTTAACAGTTGCTTTAAAATTAGTTAGATAAATAAAGTACATAAACATAGTTGAAAATTCTTGATTATATATACCTTATTCATTACTTCCTTGATCATTTCTTTTGCTGATTCAATCTGTTGTCTGTTCCCAGTTACTCGTACAGTTCTTTCCTTGGACACATCACCCTCAGGAAGATGTTGCGGAATTAACTACAAGATATATTATCACAATCTAGGTAAGCAAATGTTCAATCTAACATATTTGTGAAAGCATACCAGCCAGCAGCATTATCTTTATTTCAGCGTAATACAAATTAATCTTACCTGGATCCGAGCACCAGTAGAGGTTTGCAAGGTTTTAATTGTCTCGCCACCTTTTCCAATGATCATCCCAACCTACATATATGTTACCAATCGTTAATGACATAACACCATGAGAAGGAGAGAAGAAAGAACAATCAAGTTACAGAAATCACCTTTTCATTTAGAACTTGTATCTCATGTACCTCTGAACCACCTGGTGTGGCACCATGACCCTGAGCTATAAGTGCCGGAGAGCCACCAGCGTCAGCCTGAAAAGATAAACATATTGGAAAAAATTATATGGTAAGAACTACAATAACTTGTATAGCAAAGGTAAGTATTGAGCAAGGTAAAATTTAGAAGAATTGTTAGAAAGTTATTGACAGGTCAACTTATTGAACCTCAGCAATGACATCCTTTATTAGTTTCTCCGCCTTATTGATCTGTTCCAGTGTCCCTACTAATTCAACTGGTCGAGTGGAGGAATTAGGATCTGCCTGAGCATCTCTTGTGATTTGGATTTGTGCCCCCGAATTGCGTTGCAGGTTCCTGATTGTTTCACCAGCTTTACCAATAAGGACACCGACCTGAATCAGAGGAGCATCACAGTTAAGTGAAACTATCATACAAATTAAGTAGCATACTAAACATCCATGGAGAACATCCAAAAATATGGTACACAACTTCACTTGACTTGAGGCCATTAAAAGTTATTTCAGTTTTTGATTTCTGAATATGTTAAGCATTCATGTCATCAATTTTTCTAGTGGAGCTGCTCATTTATTTGATTCAAGTAGATCCCCATAACATAACAGAGCGGGCCCGTAAGAACCAGCTTATTCCTATTCACAGAAAATACACGACCGCATTATATGTAATAAAATAATATGAATAGAACCACACAGCAACCAGAGAAGAATTTCAATTCAAATTCATTCCATTTGGCTTTTTTTTTAAATTATGTTAAGCCTAATAGGTATATGTCCCAGTAAAAATGTTAGTTTTACTTGCTAACTGGCTTTGTTGAAGGTACACAGGACCTACTAGCTCAAAGATGCCTTGGCATGAATATGCCACCAGCACTTAAGGTGTCGTGGTCAAGCAGAGAGTAAACCAATCAATTTGGTTGATTCTTTTGTTGACTTCTCATATTAAGTCATGCTCCTAGACAACCTCATTTTGAAGGAAAAGGCTTCAACAACGAATATGATTTAGGGAAAACTGATTTCAGGAAAAATAATTAATTCGTAGACAACTACAACTGAGACTTACAATAACAAAAAGTGCTTAGAAGCTACAAACTCCTAGGAGGTCAACGAATCTCAGTAGGAACCTCGATTCGGCGTTTCTTACTTGGGAGCTCGTTGGGAGCTCGTTTTCCCGATGACGGGAGCTCGTTTCTCATGCGACGGGAGCTTGTTCCCCCTGCGACATGAGTGATTTCCATAATATGACCATAATTTTAAAAGAGAACATAAATTTTAGGAAAAAATTTGGAAAAAATGTAATACTCATTTATCAAATTACCAAGAAACTACAGATTATTTACCTTGACATCATAAAAAAACAACATGTGAATGATCTCGATGTAACTTATACTGAACTTTATAAATTCTAATAAATATTAAGATATTTATAAGTTTTGATAACAACAATTAATAAACATAAAAAAAATATTAGCGTACGCTCCCATCACGCTCCCAACTTTAGACTCTTCTAAGTATTCGCGTTCTCCGCTCCCGCCACCGCTACCGTCCCCGCTCCTGGCTTCTAAGTTAAAAACTACAATAAATTTATCAAGAATCGTGTGCGATAAGTAAGAAACATATGTGCTACTTGAAGCAGCACTAGTGTGTGCTAATTGAAGCATGGTTTTCTTGCATATACTACAAGTATATGAAGTGGAAAAACCTGAATAGTGAAATAACCCATATGATGTCATCATATAGTAAGTTTTCAACATTTTGACAGCTCTCATGGGTGCACTTCCTCTTATGCTTTTAACAAGAATCGGTGTTGAACCGTCTCCTGGCGCGAAACGTAAGGCTTGTTGCTTGCACATCCTGGAGGATGTAGGTTCAAGTCAAGGAAACAGCCTTTCCATTTATATAGGGGTAAGGCACTGTACATTTTGACCCCAAACCCTACGTAAGTGGTAGCCTTGTGGCACTGGGATGCCCTTTATTTGGTGTTGAACCCCCTTTAGTAGGGGTTGAAACCATAAGTTAAAAGACGATGTTCCTCTATTCAGCAGTTAAATACACTTGTAATTTGAATATCCTCAATAAAATGTTCATCCACAAATTTTTTTTTATCTTTTTAAATTTTCAAAGTCCAAATCACAAGGTCACGTACATGTGCAATGAGTTTTTCTAGTCCCAAAAAGAAGAAAATGAAATTATAAAACAAAACTATACACATTCTATTTACTTCTTGTCTTTATATCCAGCAAATTGGGGTACATTGAATTGGTTCACAAATGGGTCAGCACCTTAGTGATTTGCTTTAAATTCTACTTGGGTTGATGTTAGCTACTTGGTTCAAAATTCAAATCCAACTAACAATTGTGTAATCGTAAAAGGAACACATATAATAAAACTCAATATTTGTTACTTCATTTCATTCAGTAATATATAAAAATCGAGTTTTCACAATCATAATCCAGACATTAACTAGAAAGGATAATTCCAGCAAAATGATACAAATTCACCAGACCAGAAACAAGCAAATAAACCCTAAAACATATTAAAATGTCAATACACTCAGAACCTTCGTACACCATAATAAAGGCATCACAACACATCATAACATCATTCTTTTCTTTGCATGAGCAACGTGCAAAATAGAAGGTTGGGTCATGAGCCATCGCACGTGAGACAATGAAAAAGAACTACAGTACAAAGTTCATAAGAAATGTGTAGCTATGGATTATGGAACCCCAAATTGACAAGAGATCTTAAGCCTTCTTTCCAACTTTCTCTGTCATTGAAGGAATCGTCTGCAAAAGCAAGTTTGCAGGAGATTTCAACGTTAATTTTGAATCACCAAATTTATCTTTCCAGATCGATTACCAAAACGATCATGATGGTAATTTGTACCACAAATTGGAAAGCTCCTATCGGAACATGGTTCAATAGGGGTTAGGGTGTACCCGGTAAATATGATCTGCATGCTACTGGTGTGTAATCTCCTTAATGTTATTTTATGGTTTTATTTCATATCGTCCACTATAATATAATGTAAATCATGCAAAAGAAGCTGCAAAGTGTAAGACGAACTTCATTGATTCAAGAGATAACTAATGAAACACAGCAAATCTATTGCATTCTATTTACTGATGAGTCAATAATAACCCCTGTTTTCAACGGATGTCACAATGGTTGACAATAAACTAATGCATTATAGTATAAAAGAAAAAAGTGAATCATAAAGTTGTTCTTGGGTTTAATAACGAGGCACAAAACTGGGCACCTTGTTATTAGGGACTTCAAATTTACGAGAGGTAGGGGCCTCCTGTCCCACAGGAGGAAGAGTGTCTTGTTGAGAAACCACTTCAGATTTTTGAGGAATCTCTATAGACCCTGGATGCATATCCTCAGTCGAAGGAAGCTGGCCATTCCCTGCCACTGGGGCTTCAGTGTTCTGCACTTCCTGGATTCCATCAACACCTGATCAAAGAACGGAAAAAGGAAAAAAAAAAAACACGAATTCAGTCAATTAGGCCAAATCAAATGTTAAATACAAAATTGCTGTATGGGTATATCTTGTTTAGGTGACAACACATCTCATTCTACAATAGCCTCACAAAATGAGGCACTCTGATGACATGAGAACACTTTCACCATCATGATTGGCCAGTACATCCAAAGTAGCAGATAACAACTTATGAAGCTTGCATCAATGTTATGTAACTCATGGCACTTTTCAATTCGTTACAGTTGAGAAATGAGTTCTAGATTGTCTGTAAGGGGACTACTTGTGCTAATTTAAGTAAGCATGTCTTCTTGTTTAAGGTCCAATCTAGAAAGAATAGTGAAGGCTAGCATTATGTCAAGCATAAAATGAATATATGTTTGTATATATCACTCGCTTTTGTTAATATGACTTCTAGACGTATAAATCAGCAAGTTCAAGCATTCAGAAGATGGAAAATGGTCCAAAATATCATATCTCAACTAGCATATGTTATTCATAAAACGCATATATAAGTTTGTATATACACTCTTTTGTTAATATGACTTAAAGACATAAATCAGCAAACTCGAGCATTAAGAAGATTAGATCATGGTCAAAAATATCCTCTCATAAGCAAGGACAATAGGCAAATACATAAGATTTAATGAGATAAAAAGTAAGATACATCCAATATTTTAAAGAACTGATCAAGATAACACCAGTGGCAAAACTAAATATTTGTTACTCAATTGACCATAAGAAAATATTTCTTTTTACGTAAGATGATTCTAATGAAGTTCTTAAATGTGCACTACATTGATAAACCTCATCCAAGTTTGATCAAATGTATTACATTCCACGATCCAATCATAATCGATATTTAAGCAGCTCCCACTGTCTAAGCTGGCATGTATTAAATGTAGTCACCCAAACATCCATTACATTAAGGTTGGTAACAACTTCAGCCATAAGGGTTCCATTAATCCTATGCGCCCAGCTAAGAATGAGTCTCAACAAAAATAAATGATACCCTTAAGGCTGGTTTTGGTACCAATTAAGAAGCTGCTTCTGCTTAGTTATTTGGAAGGCAGCAGTGTGTTGTTGATGTTGTAGACTTGTTGTAGCAAACAGTCAACCCAAAATTTTGGGATAAAGGCTTTTTAAAGCTTTTTTTTTTTGAGAAATTGCTATTTTTCATGGACTGCTTCTGAAAGCATGTTGTGGGGTTGCCTTTAAAGGCTTCTTCAGCTTGACATGTGCTTTCTACAAAACTATCCTTTAGCTTCTCTACAATTTCAACCTAAAAGTTCACATTTATATTAATACTTTTCTACTTTCTAAATAATTTCAGCGCTAGAATTTAACTACCTACCTTATCATCTACGTCGGCTGCTTAATAGCTTATGGCATCAACTTACAAAGGCATCTTATGACAGCAATTTTTTATTAGTCTCACAATTTCAAACCCACCCAAAAAGAATATAAAAGAGCGTCCAGGTATCTCAAGAAACTAAGGGGCTGTTTGGTTGCCTGTAAATAGACTTATGCAACAAATGCTTGCTGAAGCATTTAAGCCATTTCTGCTGTTTGGATTGCCACACAGAAATCCATTTACGGCAGCATTTGTTGCAAAACAACTCTAACCAATGTAGCTTTTCTTGTGGTCGTTTTGACTGCAACACCACTTACAGAAAATGCTGCATAAGAAAAACGTTTAATAAAAGCCACCTCATTAATAAAAAAAAAAACCACCTCATTAATAAAAGTGCATGTTCTACATCTGTTTCTTATTTTATTTTTTTTGGAAGAATACATCTCTTTCTTATTACTCCTCAAGTTTAGTTATAAAACCTCATTAATGAACATGCATTTACTGAATCCAGTATAAAATCACCTCTCCAGATTCAATATAACATCACCTCTCCATATCCCGTATAAAACCACCTCTTAATATTCAGTATAAAACCTCATTAATAAAAAACAAGATGTGTCATCCCGTCTGAGAAGAATACAGTAAAAATCCTAGGTATATGTTCATATTTTATCCTAATGAGAGAAAAAAAATGTCTTTTTTTTATTTTAAAAACAAGTTAGAAACCAAATAATAAGAAAATCATCATGTAAATTAAAATTGTAAAAACAATTATTCTCTGTTCAAAACAGGTTAGAAACGGAATGATGAGAAAATTTTCTCTCCCTTTTCCCTCAAATTTGAGGATCAAACACCCTCCCTCAAAAAATTTGAAGAAATTCCCTCAAATTGAGGGTGGGTTGGATATGGTTTTGCCTCAATTAGGTTTTTCAGGACTTGGGTTGGAGGGCTTTACAGCAACAAATGTTCTACAGCTAAGTGGAGAAAGCCTAAGCTTTTTGATATAGTCGGACTTATATCACCAAGATTCATCACCAGTCCCATCAGCAATAGAACCCATGAAACACTTCTAATAGTACAAACGCTACTAAGATTAGGAATCTAATTATGAAAAGAGTATTCCTAACCCTAATCCTAGACTAAGAATCAACTTAATCATTTCATTACTAAATGATTCATAATACTCTTCATCCCACCTATTCAAAACATTGAGAAACCCTAAATTTCCCATCCTAAATTGACCAATCACGAACGAATCTGTCCATTGGAGAGAGGAACAATAAATAATTAACAAGACACCAAAGGAATTTACATAATCCGTCGCCGTTCCCGTCAACCTTCTGCCGCTTCGAATCCGCGACCGCATCCCCCTCCCCCGCCGACGCCTCGATCTCCCCCGTCTTCTCGAAGGTCTCGAGATCGGATTCCTTCTTCTCCAGATCCCCAAGCTTTCTCTTATGATCATCCGTCTCCTTCGCTTCCGGTTCTCGTTCTTCTTCTTCTTCTTGAGGAGTTTCCGTCGCTTCTTCCTCTTCTCTCGTTGTTTCATCCGCAGCCGGTTCCTCTTTGGGGACCGGGGTTTCTTCCGCCATTGGAGAGATCTCTACTGCTGCTGCTGCTGCCGATGTTTCTTCCGCCATTTTGATAGAAGAAAGAGGATTGGTTTTTTTTCGGGGGCTAGGGTTAGGGTTTTAGAGGATGGATAGTGTCGGTATATATTGGGATATTTAGGAATTTATACATTTTACCTTTCGAATTGATAATGGGCCGGGCCGGGCTGAGCAATGGCCAAATCTGGCCCTGAAACATTTCCTCCCGGACTTGGTTTTATAAAACCTAGACCCGACTTTCGGAGTATCGATTTTTTAGGCCTTTGATAAAGGCATTATGAAAAAAACTCGTGACGGTCCAAATTTTCACCTTTAATAATTATAAATTTGTCACTCCCAAAAATAACTCACCGAACTGTCCACTTCCAATTAAATTTTTTTATATAATCAAGACTGTCAAAATTTTGGCAGTCCTACCAATTGGAAGGACTATCAAAATTTTGACAGTGCTAACAATTAGAAGGACTATCAAAAATTTGACAGTCCTAAAATTATTTTTTTAAACTGTCAAAATTTTGATAGTCCTTCCAATTGGTATAATTGTCAAAATTTTGACAGTCCGTATGGGAGTGCTACGCGAGGTGACACGAGGTGGGGCTGCGTGGAGACCGGAAGGGGGGTGCCAAGCTGTACGAGGTGGAGGAGCGAGAGGAGGAGGAGGAGAGTGGTTGGAGAGGAGGAGAAGGCCGGAGAGGAGCGGAGGAGAGGAAGGAGGAGGTCGGAGGAGCGGGAGAAGGAGGAGAGGATCCAGAGAGGAGGAGGAGGAGGATGCTGGAGGGGGTGGGGGCGACGGAGTCGATGGGAGCCGACCTCGCCTGCCTCTATCGTCCCTCCGATGAGGACTCCGGCGGTGACGGAACCGACGGAAAGGTGCTCGAGGTGCGGCTCAGCGGCGGCGACGCGGTCGATGGCGAGGTCGACGACACGGAGAGGCGGAGAATCGCGGGAGGAGGGAGGAGGAGAGGACGGAGGGGGAGGAGCAGGAGGAGGGAGGTGAAGAGGATAGGCAGCCCTAGTAAATTTTGGGCTAGCCTGAGTAAAAATTCTTCCTAACTAGACTAGCACAAATACTGGACTAACCCCGAGTCATTTTTGTGGTGCCCTTATCATAGGCTTTTTTTACCAACTACAACCATGTTAAAAATAAGGGTTATTTACGGTAACTATTCTCATGTTTTATGTTTATGTAACGTCCCAGTCCCAAAATATGTAGGACTAGGAATACGTAACATGCCAGCTACATATTCGACCAGACTATGGTCCGACTCGAATACTTATAAGTTGTATAATAAGGGTAAATAAATACTAAAATCTCTATGTCTCAATCCACATAAAGAACAAAATATCAAGAATGAACTACATGTGCTAAAGTCGGTTGCCAATAGCACATAAGCTCGAATAGACTCGAGAAAGGAATATGAGTCTATAAAACTAGGCTACATCAGCAGATGAATAGACAATAAGAATAAATAACCATAACTCCGGTAGAAATGATATAAGTACCTGGCACCAATGCCTGCAAGACAAAGCAACACACATCAGCAACTCCAGGCAAGCTCCCCAACGGTCTATGCTGCAAAACTGGCAAGGAACCAGGTCCTCAGAGGGACATAACAAGGTACAAGAAACATCATGCCAAAGTAAAACAGTATAATGCCATATACTCAAGGGTAAAATAATGTAACCATCTAAGTGATATGCACGTGAGAGCATCACTAGTACTTAGGCTGAAAGCATTACAAGCTCTGTGTCGGGGTGTCACGCCCCGGTTCCATGGATAAGGAACCGAGATACGTGGCAATGGCCAGTAGTGTATTTCGGCGGGCTTTCTAATCTAATGGGCCCGTCGGAGTACACTTAAGCTGTGAAGTACAATGAATAACCCAACACATAACACAAGTATACTCAATCTAAATCTCATCCACAGGCAGCAATATAAGAGCACAATAGAAGTAAATACAACGACTAATGTGCAGGAAGAAAATCCAAATAAGTATCAAGTACAAATACTAGAGTAGTCATACGGGGACAAACCCGCTAGTACAAATATACTGGAATGAAAGTAAGCAATAAGATAACTTGGGACGGCAGCAGGTATCTAGGTAATGATACCGACCCAAGGAAAGAGTCACTACCAGCGATCAGGCGAAGTCCTCAGGAATGACCTCGTCCTCGGCAGTGAGTACAGCTGCTGGATAGATGCCCGGTCCGTACTCCTCCGGGTAATTGTCACGACCCGCACCCGGAAGTTCGGGCACGAGTACGTGGGTACGTCCAGCCTACGCCGCAGAGTCGGCGGTAGTACGCTGTCTAGGTCAATCCATCTAACTAGTCTAACTCATTCACAATTAACATAGGCAAGATAATAATGGGAATAGAAACTTAAAATTTGCAACTGAATTAAATGTGACAACAATTCAAATGTTTAATACAGGAATTTCAAATGAAATCGGGGACAAACCCGATTAAATAAGATAAGAAACAGAATAAAAGATAGCTACTACTAGCTACTCAGCAGCAGGGGTCTCCTGGGTGGGTTCTGGCTCCTCATAGGTATCATCTGTACCCTCATAAGGACCATAATAAGTAGGGGCAAGATCCTCATCATCGCCTAAATCAACAGATCCAGTCAGGAAAGGAGCAAAGTACACAGTGCACAACAATGTTAAACTAAATATTTATGACAATTAAACATTGAATATCATGTTAAGGAATATGCATAAAGGAAAGTTAATATCTCAGAGTCAAAACTATAAACAGGAATATGAGAAAACAGAAGTAAACGAGCAGGAAAAGAAACTACACAGTCAGCAAGAATATAACATGACCTGAAGTTATCTGTATGAAACTTGTGTTTGTTTTTAGAATACTTAGTTGGCATGCAGGGGTTTATAAGGCTAATCCGGCCGTCATGAACGGCTATTAGTCACGAGTAATCGGGATCCGGCTGATGGACAGTCGTGTACCAACAGCTATTATTCACGGCAAGGGGAAGGGTAACTACATGCCTTTCAGTATTCTCCCACCCGACATGAAAAACAAGACATGAATTCCAATATTCAAGACATGAAATATAGTATTCTAACACTACGTGTAATCCGCAAGAGTACTAGTGGAGCAGGAAATTTAATTATCACAATATAAAGATTAACTTGAAGTGCAGGTACTTGCCTGTTGTTTGGATCTGATTAATTAGGTTCTTGGGAGAAATTTCCACAGATGAGTCCAAAAGCTGAAACAGACATTACCATCATGCTCAGAAGATGTCAAATAGCTAGAAACGCCTGTCCTTGGGTCCAATTTGGAGACAAGGGCAAAACGGCAGTTTCGGGTCAAAACGGGGTCCGCCGTTGGGCCCGCTTTGCACCGAAAAACGTGTCCGGGTCAAAAGTCTCCAAATTCACCAAACTTAGTGTCAACAGGTCAGGAACGCTGATACGAACCCAACGGAACTTCCAGATTTGGATTCCGATGAGCCGAACACAAAATCGCCCGTCGAGCGGGGCCTGTGGGGCCCACGACACGCGATTTCGTCAACGTTCTCAGAATCGAACCAAACTTGACCCACAGGACCAGCGTATCGCTACGAGTCCGATGGCGCAAGTTTCGTCTCGATCTGACGAGTGTGCACGAAGTTAGGGTGAAATGCCGAAAAGGCGGATACGGGGCGATGTCCGCGGATACGCGTTGATTCCGGTGTGCACGCACACCCGAATCAGCTTCCACGAAGACTCACACGTCCGTATCGATGATGCGCACGTATCTGTGAAGACCGCACGCGACCAAGTCGTCCCGTTTGGCGGGACGTACTCGGTTCCGGGGTGAAACAGGGTCTGGTTTTTCCTGTTTTTGGATCGCGGTGTGCGATCACCACAGGACGCGATATCCCGAACAGTTTGTCCGGACACCGAGAGGGTCATACAGGCTTCACAACGCAATTTGCGGAATTGAAAACGGAGCTACGAGGCGAAAGTTACGCGTACCGGAAGGGGACCCGAAAACAGGGTCGAAATCGTGTCCGAGTCGTGTCGGACACGAATTTCCAAATTAGGGCTAGGGTTAGGGTTTTCGCCGGAATCCGGCGGAGGGCGGCTGCTGGGCGGCCGGGCTCGGGGGCATGCGGCGGAGGGCGGCGCGGCGAGCCGATGGGGTCGCCGGCGGCGGCTCGGGGCAGCCGGAGGCGGCGGCTGCGGCTGCTCGAACTGCTGCTGCGGTCTGGTCGACGGAGGACGGAGGAGGCAGGCGGTTGCTGGGGGCGCTGGGTGGCTCACGGCGGGGGGTACGGCGAGGCGGCGAGGCGGTGGGGTCTGGGCGGAGCGGTGGCGGCGAGGTGGCTGTGGCGGAGAGGGGGCCGGAGGAGAGGGATTTTATAGGGGGAGGAGGCGGTTGCTGGGGCCGCGTTCGGCGGAGGAGAGGGAGGCGTGGCCGCGGGGTGCGGGCGAGGGGGCCGGCGGAGGCGCCGCGTGGCCGGGCGGGTCTGCGGCTGACCGCGTCTCGCGGGGGCGGGGCTGGTCGTGGGTGACCGGGTCGGGGTCGCGGGCGGGTCGGGTTGGCTGACCCGACCCGACCCGATAGGGCGGGGGACTGGGCCGGGCTGGGTTTCGGCCCACTGGGCCGGGCCGGCCCAGAAAAGAAAAAAGAAAAAAATAAAAAATAAAATAAATAATAAATAAATAAATAATTAAATAAGTAATTTAATTAATAAAAAATAGTTTTTAGGCATTTAAAAATAGTTCTGAGGCCCAGAAAAATCCAGAAAAATTACCCTAAGTCCAATTTTTCATTTTACACCCAAAAATATTATTTTCATAATATTTTAATATTATTTATTGCTAATTAAAAATTATTTATTAATTGAAAAGCTTGATTTTAATTACAGAAAATTTCCAGAAAATTCCAGAAAATTGGGAAAAATCCAAGATTTAATAATTTGAAAATTTAGGGGGTTTACAACCTACCCAACTTACAAAAATTTCGTCCTCGAAATTTAAGAATAACAAGGCACGAAAAGAAAAGGCCGAGAAATAAAATACACCTCAGGGTTCAAAAAGATAGGGGTATCGCTCTCTAATCTCGTCTTCTCGCTCCCAGGTGGATTCGCCGGGGGAATGGTGCTTCCAAGCTACGCGAACCAGGGAGATAACCTGGTTCCGTAGGACTTTCTCCGAGCGATCCAGTATCTCCACGGGTTGCTCCTGGTAAGTCAGACTTGGGCCTACTTCGAGTTCTGAGTGATCCAAAATGTGGCTGGGGTCTGACACATACTTCCTTAGCTGCGACACGTGGAAGACGTTATGGACTCCTTCCAGAGAGGGTGGCAATGCCAGTCGGTATGCCACTTCTCCGATTTTCTCCTGAATGCCAAAAGGTCCAATGAATCTTGGGCTGAGTTTTCCACTTCTTCCGAACCTAATGGTGCCACGTGTCGGGGAAATCTTCAAGAACACCAGCTCTCCAACCTTTAATAAAGTCATAATCAAGCCTTAGTTCCTTAGGCAAAATATTTAAATTGACTTGAATTTCATAAATTTAATTACCTCAAATTCCAAGGACCTTCGGTGGCTATTTGCCCAATGTCGTTGACTGTCTTGAGCCACTCGAAGTCTGTCCCTTATTTGCTTTACCTTCTCAGCTGAATCGATCACCATCTCTGGTCCCAGTAGGGCTCTTTCTCCAACGTCGTCCCATGATAGCGGGGTACGACATCTTCGGCCATACAGGGCTTCAAATGGAGTCATCTCGATACTGGCTTGGTAGCTGTTATTATAAGAGAACTCCACCAGATGTAGGTAGTTTTCCCAGGATCCTCCAAAATCCAGAACACATGTACGGAGCATATCTTCAAGTGTCTGGATTGTACGTTCCGATTGTCCATCGGTTTGGGGATGATAAGCTGTGCTGAATTTGAGTTGAGTCCCCAAACTGGCTTGTAAGCTCTTCCAGAAGTGAGAGGTGAATCTTGAATCTCTGTCGGAGACAATACTTACTGGAACCCCATGTAACTTAACAATATGTCTGATATATAAATCTGCCAGCTTCTCTGTAGATAGCCCTACTTTGAAAGGTAGAAAATGTGCAGACTTGGTCAGTCTATCTACTATCACCCAGATTGCATCCTTTCCACTAGGTGTCCTTGGAAGTCCGGAAACAAAATCCATTGTGATATGTTCCCACTTCCACTCCGGAATGGGTAGGGGTTGGAGCAATCCTCCAGGTCTTTGTCTTTCTGCCTTGACCTACTGGCACACTAAACAACGAGACACGAACCTGGCTACTTCTCTTTTCATGCCATGCCACCAAACATGCGTTCTCAGGTCCTTGTACATCTTGTTGGCTCCTGGGTGTATAGAGTATTGCGATCTGTGCGCCTCTTGCATGATTTCTTCTCTTATGTCTCCTTGAGGTACACATAATCTATCGCCATGCCTCAGTGATCCATCTTCATGAATTCTGAATTCTTCTACTAGTCCAGCTTGCACTTGACCTCGAAGGCTTCGCAGGCCTTCATCTTGAAACTGAGTCTCCTTGATCTTGTCCATTAAAGTAGACTGAATCTGCAAGTTCATCATTTGGCCTTCTTTTCCTGGGATAATTACTTCAATACCTAAACTTTCCAAGTCCTCCAGCAGGTGTCTGTCCATAGTCAAGTACATCGCCATAGGATACCTGCTTAGAGCATCAGCAACTACATTTGCCTTCCCAGGGTGATATTGAAGAGTGATATCAAAGTCTTTCATTAGTTCCAGCCACCTTCTTTGCCTCATGTTTAGCTCTTTCTGAGTGAAGATATATTTTAGACTTTTATGGTCCGTAAATATTTCCACCCTTTCTCCATAAAGATAATGCTTCCAAAGTTTAAGAGCAAAAATGACAGCTGCCAATTCTAAATCATGAGTTGGATAATTCTTTTCATGTGGTCGAAGCTGTCTAGAGGCATATGTTATTACCTTCTTGTTCTGCTCCAGTACACAACCTAGACCTTTTCCAGAAGCATCACTATAAATAGCGAAACCTCCGGTTCCAGAAGGTAAGGTCAGAATAGGGGCAGAAGTCAGTCTTTTTTTCAATTCCTCAAAGGCACGCTGACATTCATCAGTCCAGGTGAACTCTTCATCCTTTCTTGTTAATTTTGTCATGGGCTCCGCAATTCTAGCAAAGTCCTTCACAAACTTCCGATAGTAGCCAGCTAGTCCCAGGAAACTTCTAATCTCAGCTACAGAGTCTGGAGTGGGCCAGGATTCTACTGCAGCTATCTTCTTAGGATCTACTGCTATTCCATCTCCAGTCACAACATGTCCCAAGAATTCTACTTTGTCTAGGAAGAAAGCACATTTGGATAATTTTCCATAAAGTTTTTCCTTCCTCAAAGTCTCCAATGCTAACCTCAAATGTTCTTCATGTTCTTCGGGGGTCTTGGAGTAGATCAAAATATCATCAATGAAGACCACTACAAATTTGTCTAGGTATGGCTGGAAAACTCTGTTCATTAGGTTCATAAAAACTGCTGGAGCATTCGTCAACCCGAACGGCATTACTAAGAATTCGTAGTGTCCGTTCCTGGTATTGAAAGCAGTTTTAGGGATGTCTTCTTTTCTCACCCTTACTTGGTGGTAACCCGACCTCAAATCAATCTTGGAAAACACCCGAGCTCCACTCAACTGATCAAATAAGTCATCTATCCTGGGCAGGGGATACTTATTCTTAATTGTTAAGGCATTTAAGGCCCTATAGTCAATACACATTCTGGATGTTCCGTCCTTCTTGGGCACAAATAGTACTGGAGCTCCCCAAGGTGAGACACTAGACCTAATGAAACCTTTGTCTTCTAGCTCTTTGATTTGTTCATTTAGTTCTATTATCTCCTTCTTGTTGATTCTGTAGGGATTTTGGGACACTGGTGCTGCTCATGGCACTAAGTCAATGGAGAATTCAACTTCTCGGTCTGGGGGTAAGCCTGGGAGATCCTCAGGGAAGACATCAAGGTATTCAGAGATGATAGGTGGCAATTCTTCTGTTACTAGGGCTCCACAAATTATGTTATTACCCATTTCTCTAGAACCTCTAGCAAATTCAAATTCTGGCTTGCCAGGGGGTCTGAAGATTACACTGCCTCTGTGACAGTCTATTGTGGCATGATGTTGACTTAACCAATCCATACCCAGTATAATGTCAAAACTGGGCACTGGCATTACAAGTAGTCTAGCATACAGTTCTCTTCCACATAATGTAATAGGACAATTGTTACAGGCATCACTAACCGGGATGATTCCTCCACCGGTAATGATCTTATAACAATTCCTAAGGGGTTTAGTGGTTAAGCTATGCTTCATAAGGAAGACTACTGACATGAATGAATGAGAAGCTCCAGAGTCAAATAAAGTAATAGCTGGTATTGAATTTATAAGCACAGAACCTGTGATCACGTCTGCTGTGGCTTCAGCTTCTTCCAGAGTCATTGCATAAGCACGGCCTTGCTGCGGTGCACCCCTCTGTTGTTGCTGTTGGTGCTGAGCAAAGCGTTGTTGTTGAGTTGGAAGCGGGGGTCCCCTCTGTTGTGCTGCTGGGGGCCTGGCCTGGACTGGAGCCTTTGGTGCAGCTGGGCGTCCTTGAGCAGCAGGACAGTCCCTCAATTGATGTGCTGGGGAGCCACAATAGAGGCAGGCACCTAGCCTCTTTCTACAGTCTTGCCAAGTGTGGCCTGGTTTTTGGCAATAGTTGCAAGGGGGAGCTCGCTGGTTCTGTCCTTGAGCCTGGGGTGCTGGAGCTCGAGGGAGAGGACGCTGAGTTTGCTGCGGGGCCCTCTGCTGTTGTTGTTGTTGAAAAGGGCATTTGTTGGGTCCCGCATTCCCGGTATCTCTTTCTCGTTTCAGTTTGTGTCCCATATCTCTCTCGACGCCTTGAGCCACGCTCAAGATCTCCTCATAGGTGCGAGCTCGGCTGGTGGTGACAGCAAGGCGGATATCCGGAGATAGCCCCTTCTTGAATCTACGGGCTCTGTCCTCCGGGGTACGAACCATGTACTCCGCAAAGTGGCTTAACCTGCTAAATTCAGCAGTATATTCATCAACAGTCATGTTACCTTGTTCCAGTCTCTCGAATTGGCTTTCGAGAGCTTCCCGAGCCACTTCGGGGTAGAATTTCTCCTTGAATAGCCTCTTGAAGTCTTCCCAGGTGATGTCGGGAGCAGATAGTTGGGGTTCGTCTCTGAACCAGGTTCGAGCAATGTCGAACAGTTGCAGGCTTGCGGACTCCACTTTGAGGTCATCAGGGACCCGGGCAGTCTTCAGGAGTCTCTCGACATTCTCTATCCACTCATCGGCATAGAGAATGCCCTCAGTTCCATAGAATTCCAGAGGCCTAAGGTTCTTGAAGTCTTTGGCACTTCCTGGCCTCTTGAGTGGCGACTCCTGGGACTTAATAGCTTCTGAGAGGCTGATCCGCAGGAGTGCAGTCTGTTCTTTCTGGGATTCCACCAATCCCTGGAACACTCCAAGTAGTTGTGCCCCATCAAGAGTAACTGCCGGAACAGATGGAGGCGGCGGGAGTGCAAGAGTCTCGGGCACATTCTGTTCAGCTGGTTCTGATGTGCCTCCTACTGTGTTCCTGGTCTGGACCATTCTGAAAGATTAAGGGATAGGAAGATCAGAATAGAATACTTGGAAATCAAAGGCGATAGGAAAAATTGAGCAGCAATGATATCAAGAAATGAAATAAGGACGCTATACTGTGAATGAGCTTTTCCTAGAATCCTCAATTTTATTCCATACCCTGTCCTAGGGTATTACCCTATTTTAGGATAGGGACCTGCATGGGCCACCATAAAAACGTGTCACGACCCACACCCGGAAGTTCGGGCACGAGTACGTGGGTACGTCCAGCCTACGCCGCAGAGTCGGCGGTAGTACGCTGTCTAGGTCAATCCATCTAACTAGTCTAACTTATTCACAATTAACATAGGCAAGATAATAATGGGAATAGAAACTTAAAATTTGCAACTGAATTAAATGTGACAACAATTCAAATGTTTAATACAGGAATTTTAAATGAAATCGGGGACAAACCCGATTAAATAAGATAAGAAACAGAATAAAAGATAGCTACTACTAGCTACTCAGCAGCAGGGGTCTCCTGGGTGGGTTCTGGCTCCTCATAGGTATCATCTGTACCCTCATAAGGACCATAATAAGTAGGGGCAAGATCCTCATCATCGCCTAAATCAACAGATCCAGTCAGGAAAGGAGCAAAGTATACAGTGCACAACAATGTTAAACTAAATATTTATGACAATTAAACATTGAATATCATGTTAAGGAATATGCATAAAGGAAAGTTAATATCTCAGAGTCAAAACTATAAACAGGAATATGAGAAAACAGAAGTAAACGAGCAGGAAAAGAAACTACACAGTCAGCAAGAATATAACATGACCTGAAGTTATCTGTATGAAACTTGTGTTTGTTTTTAGAATACTTAGTTGGCATGCAGGGGTTTATAAGGCTAATCCGGCCGTCATGAACGGCTATTAGTCACGAATAATCGGGATCCGGCTGATGGACAGTCGTGTACCAACAGCTATTATTCACGGCAAGGGGAAGGGTAACTACATGCCTTTCAGTATTCTCCCACCCGACATGAAAAATAAGACATGAATTCCAATATTCAAGACATGAAATATAGTATTCTAACACTACGTGTAATCCGCAAGAGTACTAGTGGAGCAGGAAATTTAATTATCACAATATAAAGATTAACTTGAAGTGCAGGTACTTGCCTGTTGTTTGGATCTGATTAATTAGGTTCTTGGGAGAAATTTTCACAGATGAGTCCAAAAGCTGAAACAGACATTACCATCATTCTCAGAAGATGTCAAATAGCTAGAAACTCCTGTCCTTGGGTCCAATTTGGAGACAAGGGCAAAACGGCAGTTTCGGGTCAAAACGGGGTCCGCCGTTGGGCCCGCTTTGCACCGAAAAACGTGTCCGGGTCAAAAGTCTCCAAATTCACCAAACTTAGTGTCAACAGGTCAGGAACGCTGATACGAACCCAACGGAACTTCCAGATTTGGATTTCGATGAGCCGAACACAAAATCGCCCGTCGAGCGGGGCCTGTGGGGCCCACGACACGCGATTTCGTCAACGTTCTCAGAATCGAACCAAACTTGACCCACAGGACCAGCGTATCGCTACGAGTCCGATGGCGCAAGTTTCGTCTCGATCTGACGAGTGTGCACAAAGTTAGGGTGAAATGCCGAAAAGGCGGATACGGGGCGATGTCCGCGGATACGCGTTGATTCCGGTGTGCACGCACACCCGAATCAGCTTCCACGAAGACTCACACATCCGTATCGATGATGCGCACGTATCTGTGAAGACCGCACGCGACCAAGTCGTCCCGTTTGGCGGGACGTACTCGGTTCCGGGGTGAAACAGGGTCTGGTTTTTCCTGTTTTTGGATCGCGGTGTGCGATCACCACAGGACGCGATGTCCCGAACAGTTTATCCGGACACCGAGAGGGTCATACAGGCTTCACAACGCAATTTGCGGAATTGAAAACGGAGCTACGAGGCGAAAGTTACGCGTACCGGAAGGGGACCCGAAAACAGGGTCGAAATCGTGTCCGAGTCGTGTCGGACACGAATTTCCAAATTAGGGCTAGGGTTAGGGTTTTCGCCGGAATCCGGCGGAGGGCGGCTGCTGGGCGGCCGGGCTCGGGGGCATGCGGCGGAGGGCGGCACGGCGAGCCGATGGGGTCGCCGGCGGCGGCTCGGGGCAGCCGGAGGCGGCGACTGCGGCTGCTCGAACTGCTGCTGCGGTCTGGTCGACGGAGGACGGAGGAGGCAGGCGGTTGCTGGGG
Organism: Iris macrosiphon; assembly: GCA_036927795.1. Taxonomy (NCBI): domain Eukaryota; kingdom Viridiplantae; phylum Streptophyta; class Magnoliopsida; order Asparagales; family Iridaceae; genus Iris; species Iris macrosiphon. The sequence continues at coordinate 147,091,611 of JAYESA010000016.1, forward strand.
GCGCTGGATGGCTCACGGCGGGGGGTACGGCGAGGCGGCGAGGCGGTGGGGTCTGGGCGGAGCGGTGGCGGCGAGGTGGCTGTGACGGAGAGGGGGCCGGAGGAGAGGGATTTTATAGGGGGAGGAGGCGGTTGCTGGGGCCGCGTTCGGCGGAGGAGAGGGAGGCGTGGCCGCGGGGTGCGGGCGAGGGGGCCGGCGGAGGCGCCGCGTGGCCGGACGGGTCTGCGGCTGACCGCGTCTCGCGGGGGCGGGGCTGGTCGTGGGTGACCGGGTCGGGGTCGCGGGCGGGTCGGGTTGGCTGACCCGACCCGACCCGATAGGGCGGGGGACTGGGCCGGGCTGGGTTTCGGCCCACTGGGCCGGGCCGGCCCAGAAAAGAAAAAAGAAAAAAATAAAAAATAAAATAAATAATAAATAAATAAATAATTAAATAAGTAATTTAATTAATAAAAAATAGTTTTTAGGCATTTAAAAATAGTTCTGAGGCCCAAAAAAATCCAGAAAAACTACCCTAAGTCCAATTTTTCATTTTACACCAAAAAAATATTATTTTCATGATATTTTAATATTATTTATTGCTAATTAAAAATTATTTATTAATTGAAAAGCTTGATTTTAATTACAGAAAATTTCCAGAAAATTCCAGAAAATTGGGAAAAATCCAAGATTTAATAATTTGAAAATTTAGGGGGTTTACAGTAATCCTCGTAGCCTACACCTGGAAGGGAACCAGGTCCTCAGAGGGACGTAACAAGGTACAGAAATACAACAATGCCAAGTAAACAGAAAGTACAAGTGCACGACAGGGTACTCTAACATAACCAAACAAGTGTGACACAGTTTAAAGACAATGTTCGACGCGTGGGCCGTCCAAAATAAAACCGTAGCTCCGGACACGGAAACACACGGCACGTACCGCAGCTCCGGGCAAAGAGTCACATGGGTGAAACAGCTACACTAGATACAGGTATCACTACAAAATACTACATATATATAAGCGCGTGCAGAGTAGCCCAAACGTCTAGTAACTGTCTTCTCCTTCCCAAGCGGTCAACGATTGTGCGCTGAACCTGAACCTCTAACTACAGTCTCGACACACAGAAATAACTCAACAGACGCGACCCTAAGGTCGTCCTAGTCTCTGGTCATGATGTCAGTATCAGGATACCGGAATCTGGCACGATCACAGTGTATGAGTGTGTTCTGGGGTATCGATGTACTCAGGTATGTGCATCGAGGTGCTGTGAAGCATCTAGCAATTATTCTAAGACGTTACGTCGAATGTCAACACCCGGTTGTGAACCGGACACGGAGTATCGAACGTCAACAGAAATATGTGCACAAAGTACATAAAGGACAACAAGTATCTGTAAACTGAAATACAGGGTGGCAAGGTACACTTGCCCGCGTGCGGCTACTGATGACGGGGATCTGGTACCGCGTCCAAGTCCTCAGGTCCCGCAGTACCTAGTGAAGAGATACAAACCCGAATTAATAATCTATTCTACGACTCACAAGGGCAAGATACTAGAGGGCTAACTACAACTGACTAACGGTACGATAGTCCATCAAATAGTCATCTGTATATTCTCCTCGATTTAATTCTCCGTAAATAAACTAACATTTTCCCACCATGTACGATACATCCTAATTAGTTGCTCAAAGGTCAAAACTATATTCTCCTCGCTTACATATTTTAATTACATCGCGATAATTTATGTAGAAGCCAAACCTAATTTCCATCCAAGTACCACATCCAAATCCAACTTCATAAAACATAAGTTACAAGGTCACTACACTACAAAACCCCAAAACATGTTAACACAACCTCAAGTCATTAAGATCCATATTCGCACTAATCATCATTAGCCTTAGCCAATATAAACGTTAATCCCGTAGTCCAAGTATTACACTACGCTAATCATTTATCTCATCATTACTTAAATACTAGAAATATATTTGAACCTCATTAAACACAACCTCAAGCCATGTTCACATATATAACTCAAAACCCTAGCTACCATTTCCCATATATAAACATCTTACCTCATGGTGAAGTTCCAATGACATGAATTCACAAATAAGTATTCCTTCTTTAAACATACATCATCCACCAACTATAATTTATTTTCTCCACATATAGGGACTGTCATTCCCGTTACTTCCCCTCACACATACACCCCAGTAGCAATTATGCTCCTCTTTACTTAATACATACTTCTTCTAATGAACCCATTCTTAATGTAACATTATGAACACTAAAACCTAAGAACACAACCAGAATATATAACACAACACTAATCTAACACAAACTCTAGCAATAAACACAACATATTATATAAATGTAAAGAGAGGGGGAGGAGTATACCCAAAGTAGCCGGAGTAAGGAGGTGCTGGTCGGACAATGGGGTATGGCCGGTGGTGGTGGAGACGAAGGTGTAAGCTGGTGGTGATGGTGGTGGTAGTGGTGGTGATGATGGTGGTAGTGGTGGTGATGAAGAAGGAGGTGAGGAAGAGGGGAGATGGCCATAATAGATCGGTCGGGGAGGAGGTGAATAAACTGGCCGGACGAGGACGCACAGCGGGGGGGGAATCTGCGCCGGCGGGAAGGTCGGCCGGCACAACGCGGCGGCGGGGGACGCACAGCCTTGGTCGGCTGCTCACTGACGCGCGGGGGGGAACAGGTGGTCGGCTGCTCACTGACGCGCAGGGACGCACACAGCGGGGGGGATGGACTGCAGCCGGAGCGTGGGGGCTCACTGTCCGGCAGGGCAGTTACAGCGGGCCGGAGCGGCGGCGCCGCCTGGCCGGAGTCGGGCCGGAGCGGACGGCGGGTCTTCCACCGGGAGGGAACTCAACTGAGGTAGAAGAGGCTAAGGAAGAAGAAGAAGAAAAAATAATGGAGGGAGGAGGAAGAAGAAGTTTGCATGGGAAATTAATGAAGGAGTGAGGAGAGAGAGAGGGGAGTTTCCTAGGGATTAGGGCCGGTGGTGTGTGTTGAGGGTGGGGTGAGGAGTTACTTTATAGAGGTTTGTGAAGGGGGATGGAGGGTTGTGATTGATGTCTTTCAAAATGAAGGGTTGGGATTTATCATGAAGAGAAAAGGGTTTCTTCATGAGGGGTGAATGGATGGATGAGAATGGGACCCCATTTTGGGACCTCTCCATTGATTATGGCCAATAGGGTGATGACACACAAATTCAATAATTGCAACTTAGCCCCGTAAATTTGGAAAATTGCATGGACACATAAAATGACACAAAAATTATAAAGAAAATTGTGTTTAGAAGTTTTTATGGTGAGAGGGGGTTGTGTGTTAGGCACGGGTTTAATTAGAAAAGTATTGGGATTAATTTAGGATTAAAAATAGGATTTACAAAGTTGGTATCCCCATTTAAATAGAAATAAAGTGTCCCGCGAATTTAATTTAATTGGTGGCACTTGGGGTCAAAATCCGGAAATGACGCAAAGGCAAAAAATGGTGGGGGCTTGGAGTCAGTCTTGGACCCTTTAGTTGGTCCGGTTCAACGGGTTAAGTTGGTATCCCAAAATTTAGGGTAACGACACAGGTGTCCGACACAAAATTAAATATGGGTTACGATTTTCGGAATGTTGAGCAATTAATTTAGAGCACAATAAAACTGATTTTAAAGGACGAAAAAGTCCAATGCCTAAGTTGGCGGGTCAGGTCAGAAGTACAATAATTGAACGGAATTTATGTGCTGATATTGGACTCCGAATAATCAAACAATGATAGGGCGCACCAAGGATTTTAAATTAATTGAATTAATTACCAGGTAAACTATCTCTACTCTAAACCTCGAAATCTGCTACCAATAACCAAAATTTTCTAAATCCACCCTAACTATCTACAGAATAAATCGAGGGGGTTTACATTCTTCCCAACTTAGAAAAATTTTGTCCCCGAAATTAAAAGTAAAGCACGATAATATCTAACAGAATTTTAAAACAATCTAGTAATCAAATGTCGTACGTAAATTCGTACCTTACTCCTCGAATAAGTACGGGAATCGCTGCCGAATAGAATCCTCGCACTCCCAAGTGGACTCGCCTGGTGAATGGTACTTCCATGCCACTCTGACCAGTCGAATCGTCTGCCCTCTCAAAGTCTTCTCGCTGCGATCGAGGATCTCAACTGGCTGCTCTACGTAAGACAGACTGGGCCCGACTGTAATCTCCGAATGATCAAGCACGTGGCTAGGGTCTGCGACATATCTCCTCAGCTGCGATATGTGAAATACGTTATGTACTCCCTCTAATGATGGAGGTAATGCAAGATGGTAAGCCACTTCGCCAACTCGTTCCAAAATGTCAAAAGGCCCGATGTACCTCGGACCCAGCTTGCCTCTGCCTCCGAATCTGATGGTACCACGAGTGGACGATATCCTCAAAAATACGTGGTCACCCTCCTTGAACTCCAATGGTCTGCGGTGCACATCTGCCCAGTGTTTCTGTCTGTCCTGTGCTGCGCGCAGGTGGCTCTGAATCTACTTGACCTTCTCCACTGTCTGTGTCACCAACTCTGGACCAAGTATCTGACGCTCTCCTACGTCACTCCAACAAACTGGCGACCTTTATTTTCTGCCGTACAGTGCCTCATAAGGTGCCATCTGTATGCTAGCCTAATAACTGTTATTGTAGGAGAATTCTACCAAGTGTAGATGGTCCTCCCAAGACCCTCTAAAATCAATCATGCACGCTCTCAACATATCCTCTAATATCTGTATCGTGCGCTCTGACTGTCCATCAGTTTATGGATGATATGCAGTGCTGAACTTGAGTCGAGTTCCTAGGCTCTCCTGCATACTCCGCCAAAAGTGTGACGTGAATCTGGAATCACGATCCGATACGATGCTGACAGGTACTCCATGTAATCGTACTATCTGCCTCATATATATGTCAGCTAGTATCTCTGTGGATTGCCCAACTCTGAAGGGCAAGAAATATGCAGACTTGGTGAGTCTGTCTACGACAACCCAAACTGCATCCTTCCCGCTAGGGCTCCGCGGGAATCCTGTGACGAAGTCCATGGTAATGTGTTCCCACTTCCACTCGGGAATGGGGAGTGGCTGCAATAATCATGCAGTCCTCTGATGTTCAGCCTTGACTTGCTGACAAACTAAATACTTCGCCACAAATCTTGCAATTTCCATCTTCATCCCATGCCACCAGAAATGATGTCTCAAGTCTCGGTACATCTTCGTACCTCCGGGATGAATAGAATAAATCGAGCTATGAGCCTCGGTCATCAACTCTTGGCGTAGCTCGCCACTCGAAACATATAGGCGATCTCCGCACCTCAACGTTCCGTCTTCATAAATCCTGAGTCCCGTATGCATGCCGGCTTCTGTTCTCTCTCGCAGACGTCGAAATCTCGCATCTGTAGGCAATGCTGCCTTGATCCTCTCAATCAAAGTAGACTGAACCTCAAGACTGACCATCTGTCCATCCATGCCTGGCAATACGATCTCTATCCCAAGCTCCTGGAGATCCTCTAGCAACTGTCGTTGCGTCGTCAAAAAGTATGCCATGGGCTTCCTGCTTATGGCATCTGCTACGACATTCGCCTTGCCAGGGTGGTACTGCAACTCAATGTCATAATCTGTCATCAACTCTAGCCAGCGTCTCTGCCTCATGTTGAGCTCCTTCTGCGTGTATACGTACTTCAGGCTTTTATGATCTGTATAAATCTCAACACGCTCACCATAAAGGTAATATCTCCATAGCTTTAGTGCAAATATCACTGCAGCTAGCTCCAAGTCGTGCGTCGGATAGTTCTTCTCATGAACTCTCAGCTGTCTCGATGCGTAGGCTATCACTTTGCCGTGTTGCATCAGTACACATCCCAATCCCCTCCCTGACGCATCACTGTACACTACAAATCCTCCTGATCCTGAAGGTAGTGTCAAAATTGGTGCTGATGTCAGACGCTTCTTCAGCTCATCGAAAGCCGCCTGACACTCGCCGGTCCAGATAAACTCTTCGCCTTTACGCGTCAGTCGCGTCATAGGCGCAGCTATCCTCGAGAAGTTTTCCATGAACCTCCGATAATATCCGGCAAGTCCGAGGAAGCTCCTAACCTCCGTAACTGATGTAGGGGTAGGCCAGGTCTCTACTGCAGCTATCTTCTCCGGGTCAACTAATAGTCCATCTCCGGTGATTATGTGTCCCAGAAATGGTACTATATCCAAGCAGAACTCACATTTGCTGAGTTTGGCGTACAGCCTCTCATGTCTCAGCGTCTCCAACACGATCCTGAGATGCCTCTCATGCTCCTCCTGACTCTTGGAATATATCAAGATATTGTCTATAAATACCACCACGAACTTATCTAAGTACTGGTGGAAGATATTGTTCATCAAACACATAAATACTGCTGGCGCGTTGGTTAAACCAAACGGCATGACTAAAAACTCATAGTGGCCATACTTCGTCCGAAAGGCCGTCTTCTGGATGTCCTCTCTCCGTACCTTGATCTGATGATATCCGGATCTGAGATCGATCTTCGAGAATACACATGCACCGCTACGTTGATCAAACAAATCATCGATATGCGGCAATGGATACTTATTATTTATCGTTACAGCATTTAGCGTCCTGTAATCGATACACAAGCGTACCGTCCCATCCTTCTTCGGTACAAACAGAATGGGTGCTCCCCATGGAGATACACTAGCCCGTATGAAACCCTTATCTAAGAGATCATCTACTTGAACCTTCAGCTCAACCAACTCCTTCTGTGCTAGCCTGTAAACGGAGGAAGTAACTGGCTCGGCTCCTGGAGTCAACTCTATGGTGAACTCAATCTCTCTGTCAGGTGGCAGTCCTGAGATATCCTCTGGAAACACATCCTCAAACTCTGCTATAAAGTGAGGGTACGTCGGTTCACCTTCTGCAATGTGTGTCGCTAGGGTAGGTTGGACACCATGCTCTCGGGCTCCCCGAAGAAACTCAAACTCTGGGTGATCTGGGGGTCTAAAGATGACACAACCACGATGGCAATCTAGCGTTGCGTGGTATTGGCTCAACCAATCCATGCCTAGGACAATATCATAGTCTGGCATGGAGAAAACCAAAAATCGGGCACGCATCTCTCGCCCACAGACAACTACTGAACATGATCTACAAGTGTCGCTAACAGGTACTATTTCACCTCCCGTAAGAATCCTCTTGACCTTCGGAAGGGGTGCGGTGGCTATTCTATGGGTAGCCACGAAACTAGCAGCTATAAAAGAGTGTGTGGCACCAGAATCAAATAGGACTAATGCTGGTAGTGAAGCTACTAAGATTGTACCTGCGATCACTTCTCCAGCTGTCTCAGCCTCCTCTATGGTCATAGCGTAGGCCTGTCCCTGTCTCGGTGCCGGTGCCCTCGGCTGCTGCTGTTGAACCTGCTGGAAACGATCTCCCTGTGGGGCCAAGGGTGGCCTCCTCTGATTTCCCCCTGGTGCTGGTGGTCGCTGTGCTCCAGCTCCTGCGTAAGGTGGCCTCGGTCCAGGAGGCTGCTGATAAGGTCTCGGCACTGGCAGGGCTGGCCGGTGAACCATCTGTGCTGGAGCCCTCTGATATGGGCAATCTCGGACTGCATGCTGGTCCGATCCGCATCTCAAGCAAGCGTCCAGTCTCCGTCGACAGTCCCTCAATATATGTCCCTTCTTGCCGCAGAAATGGCAAGTGGGAATGACTGCTCCATGCTGTGGTGCTGCCATTTGGTGTTGTTGCTGTACCAGAGGACGCTTCGCAGGTCCTCCCTGCGGGGCTCGGACTGCTGAAAATTCAGGGGGTTTACAATCTACCCCCCTTAAGAGGATTGCGTCCTCGCAATCAAAGAATAACCGGTCAACAGAGATGACGCGGTCGCAAACATCGGTTGAAAACACATCACAAGATATTTCAGGAAAATACCGTTTCCCTAATAATGAAAGTTATGCACTTCCAGGAAAATCTAGTTAAAATTATAACTTTTATGAAAATCAGGTTATTATTAACAAGTTACAATTTACTAGGTTGGGGCTGAGGTCACGAACCAAGAGGCACGAGCTACAACAAGACTAGAAACGGATAACTATAAATCACTTACTCGCATCGGCTCCCTGCACAGTCATCGCGTAAGCCTGCTCTCGTCCTTGAGGTAGATTCCTCTGCTGCTGCTGAGCTTGCTGGTAGGGTGCTGCTCGAGGTGCTGGTGGAGTTTGCTGGTTCGCCCTTGGTGTTCCTTCCCCATGTTGAGTGCAATCCCTTACCGAATGCTGACGGGATCCGCATGCCAAACACAATCCTAGTCTGCGTCGGCATTCCTTGGCGATATGGCCTGCTTTGCTACAGTAATGACAAGTAAGGAGGACTACCACTGGTGGTGTAGATGCTTTCTGCTGTTGGTGCGGTCTCTTTGCAGATTCTTCTTGTGCTGCCTTGGTTGGTGCGGATGGGGACGACCGCTTCAGTCTGGTCTCTCTCTTGGTGACGCGCTCTATGCGTCGAGCCGCAGCAAGGACGTCCGAGTATGATGTTGGTACGACGGACCCAATTAGTTTCTGCAGCTCAATGTTCAGTCCGTCGAAGAATTTCTCGGCCTTCTCTTCCTCAGTCGGGATCAGGGTGGGGGCGAAGCGGCTCAGACGAATGAATTCTGCGTTGTACTCTTCCACCGTCATGGAGTCCTGAGTGAGGCGATTGAATTTGTCCCGCAGTTCTGATCGAGCGATGGCAGGAATGTACATCTCCTGGAAGAGTCTGGAGAACTCCTCCCAGGTGACTCGGTCTGGTCCGAGTCGCATCTCCTCGGATAGCCACCAGTGATGGGCATTGTCCGTCAATTGCATTCGGACGGCAGTCATCCAGCGTTCTCGTGGAAGTTCAGCTGCTTCAAGTTGATGCCGAATGTTGGTGAGCCACTCATGAACTTCTGTGGGCTCCTCTTTTCCAGAAAAAGTGCGGGGCTTCAGTTGGCGGAAGTCAGTGATTGAGCCTGTAGTTGGCCGTCGAGCTGGTAGGTTGGCCTGCTCCAGTGCAGTTACGATGCTGTCCCTTAAGAAGTTAGCTTCGCGACGCTGAGCCTCGTGTTGGACTTGTTGCTGTGCTTGCATCATCGCGTAGATCATCTGAAATATTTGCTGCCCGTCGATCGGCTGTCCTGGTGGGAATACGGGCATTGGTGGGACGAACTGCGGCGGAGGTGGAATGTCGTCGCGCCGGAATCGGGAGGTAGGTTGACCTGCCTGCTGTCTCTGTTGAGTTGTGGGGATTCCCCCGACTGGTGTCACGTCGTCGTCGTAGATGACACCTGTAGCTTGTGGCGTTCCGACGGGAGTCTCGGTGCATTCTTGTGGGTCCATTTTCCTGTATCCAAAATACCCAATAAGAGGCGCACAGGAAACAAGGCAAGATGCAAGTTCAAGTTAGTTCGAATACGATACAGATATCAAAAACGATTCAAGCAAGTGGATGAGATCCTAAAAACTTATCCTATCTTATTGCAGGCCTGTTCGGTCCCTAAGTTGAAACCGAACAATTTAGTCGTAGACCTGCATGGGCCACCACAAAAACCATGTCACGCCCCAGTCCCAAAATGACGAGGGACTGAGCACGTGAGCAATGACCAGCAGCACGCACCGATGGACAACCCAATTTAATGGATCCATCAGGGCATGCTTAAGCTGTAGTCTAGCAATACTAAGTACAAGTCTCAGGTATTTCTAATCTCATCCACAGAAAGTCACAGATTAAAAGTCAGAAATTATGCAATGGAAATAAATACTGAAATCTCAAATAAGCTATCTCGGGAACAAATCCGAGAATTAGTCTGTTACATTTAAGAAAAGACAGGAATTTAAAATGCTGGAAATGGAAATACTGTATAACTGAAGCCGGTGCTCAAGAGAAGTCTTCGGCCACTATCTCGTCCCCTGTTCCTTGTTCTGCTCCAAGGAGTGCTCCAGTACCGTACACCTCGGGGTAGTTTTCTTCAGCTGTACCTGGGGACATAGTCCATTCTAGGTCCTCAGGGGACATAAGAAGGTACAGAAAATACAAGCCAAAACATATGCAGTGCAGCAATAAAATAAACAGCAGGGTAAATATATGAACCAGCTAGTGATATGCAAGTGAGAGTTTTAGTCATACTCAGGCTGAGACTACTACAGGATCAGTGTCGAAGAAACCATAGCAGTATTTTCTCGAAGAGCCAGAACTTGTGCCAAAGCTCTGTATCAGAGACTAGGACACCTCCAGATAACATTACTTACATTATAATCAGCCTTGATATGGTAATACTCTCCCCACCCCATGTAATCTCACGTCACAGTTCCAGAATATATCAGGTACAAGTCACGCAAGTTTGAACTAATGCAATGAGTCAGGCTAGAATCTAAGCATGTAAACTGTAATGACATGAATATGTAACCTATACGGAATCACCAGGTATATCTCAGGCAATTCCGTCACATGAATAGTGTCAGGTGTCCTGGGTTGAGCAGTTAAACAAGTTACATAAGAAACTACCAGAAAATCAAGTAAAATACTATAATCAGAAATGTCTAAGAATTGGCAGGCTTTACTTGCCCACTGATGTATAACCAAGTCCAGGAAATATGTAGCAAGCTGCAAGTTTTGGCGAGGTACACTTGCCTGTGGTTCCGGCTATGTTCGCGGTTCTGACTTCGGCGAAAATTGTAGGCGGTACTCCGGTTGCTGAAACAAACATCACCATCAGATCCAGAAAATATCAATCAGCTAGAAACGCCTGTCCTTGGGTCCAATTTGGAGACAAGGGCAGAAACGACAGTTTCGGGCCAAAACGGGGTCCACCGGTGGGCCCGCTTTGCACCGAAAAACGCGTCCGGGTCAACGGTCTCCAAATTCACCAAACTTAGTGTCAACAGGTCAGAAACGCTGATACGAACCCAACGGAACTTTCAGAATTGAATTCCGATGAGCCGTTCACAAAATCGCCCGTCGAGCGGGGCCTGTGGGGCCCACGACACGCGATTTCGTCAACGTTCTCAGAATCGAACCAAACTTGACCCACAGGACCAGCGTATCGCTACGAGTCCGATGGCGTAAGTTTCGTTTCAATCCGACGTGTGTACACAAAGTTAGGTCGAATTGCAGAAACGTCGGATACGGGGCGACGTCCGCGGATACGCGTTGATTCCGGTGTGCACGCACACCCGAATCAGCTTTTGCGAAATCCCACACGTCCGTATCGACGAGGCGCTCGTGTCTGTGAAGACCGCACGCGACCAAGTCGTCCCGTTTGGCGGGACGTACTCGGTTCCGGGGTGAAACAGGGTATGGTTTTTTCCTGTTTTTGGATCGCGGTGTGCGATCACCACAGGACGCGATGTCCCGAACAGTTTGTCCGGACACCGAGAGGGTCATACAGGCTTCGCAACGCAATTTGCGGAATCGAAAACGGAGCTACGAGCAAAAAGTTACACGCACCTGAAGGGACCCGAGAAACCGGGGTCAAAATCGTGTCCGGCACGTGTCCGACTCGTGTCGGACACAGGGGATTCAATTTGGTTAGGGTTAGGGTTTTTCTCCCCTGGCCGGCGGCGCTGCGGCGGAGGGCGGCCGGTGCTCAGGCGGAGGAGGCTGGGGCACGGGCGGCCGGGCTCGCGGTGGCTGGGGACTCGCCGGCGGCCGGAGCGGGCGGCGCGGGCTGCTGCTGTGCTCGCTGCTGTTGCTGCCGGCGGTGGGGGAAGCCGCCGGAGATGGGGGAAGCGGAGGAGGGAACTGCGGCGGGCGGCGCGTCGTCGGCGAGGCGGCGCTGGCGGCGTAGTGGCGGTGGCGGCTCGAGGCGGTGGAGGGGAAGATGGCCGAGAGGGGGTTCGTCGGTGAGGGAGATCCGGCCGGAGGGGGTTTTATAGGAGGCTGGGGGAGGTGGCGTGGCCGGGGTCGTGGGCGAGGGTGGCGGGCTGGGTGGCGACGTGGCGGGCAGCGCGGCGCGGGCGGAGGCGTGGCCGCGGGCGGGGCGGCGGAGGAAGCGGGCGGCCGCGGGATCGTGGGGGAGACGGGTCTGCCGGGCGGGTCCCGGGTCGGGTTGTGGGTCGGGTGGACCCGCCCGACCCGCTAGGCTCGACGGGCTGGGCCGGCCTGCGGGCCGCAGTTGGGCCGGGCAGGGCTATATTAAAATAATAATAATAATAATAATAATAATAATAATAATAATAATAATAATCTGAAAATTAATTAATAAATTAAATAAATAGTTTTTAGGTATTTAAAAATAGGTCCGGGGTCCAATAAATTCCAGAAAAATTGCCTAAGTCCAGTTTTTCATTTTACATCCAAAAATATTATTTTCATAATATTTTAATACTGTTTAATATCAATTAAAAATCATTGAATAATTAAAACCCTGTTTTTAATTTACAGAAAAATCCCAGAAAATTCCAGAAAATTGTGAAAAATCCAGTTTTTAAAATTTTGAAAATTCAGGGTGTTTACAATCTACCCCACTTAAGAGGATTGCGTCCTCGCAATCAAAGAATAACCGGTCAACAGAGATGACGCGGTCGCAAACATCGGTTGAAAACACATCACAAGATATTTCAGGGAAATACCGTTTCCCTAATAATGAAAGTTATGCACTTCCAGGAAAATCTAGTTAAAATTATAACTTTTATGAAAATCAGGTTGTTATTAACAAGTTACAATTTACTAGGTTGGTGCTGAGGTCACGAACCAAGAGGCACGAGCTACAACAAGACTAGAAACGGATAACTATAAATCACTTACTCGCATCGGCTCCCTGCACAGTCATCGCGTAAGCCTGCTCTCGTCCTTGAGGTAGATTCCTCTGCTGCTGCTGAGCTTGCTGGTAGGGTGCTGCTCGAGGTGCTGGTAGAGTTTGCTGGTTCGCCCTTGGTGTTCCTTCCCCACGTTGAGTGCAATCCCTTACCGAATGCTGACGGGATCCGCATGCCAAACACAATCCTAGTCTGCGTCGGCATTCCTTGGCGATATGGCCTGCTTTGCCACAGTAATGACAAGTAAGGAGGACTACCACTGGTGGTGTAGATGCTTTCTGCTGTTGGTGCGGTCTCTTTACAGATTCTTCTTGTGCTGCCTTGGTTGGTGCGGATGGGGACGACCGCTTCAGTCTGGTCTCTCTCTTGGTGACGCGCTCTATGCGTCGAGCCGCAGCAAGGACGTCCGAGTATGATGTTGGTGCGACGGACCCAATTAGTTTCTGCAGCTCAATGTTCAGTCCGTCGAAGAATTTCTCGGCCTTCTCTTCCTCAGTCGGGATCAGGGTGGGGGCGAAGCGGCTCAGACGAATGAATTCTGCGTTGTACTCTTCCACCGTCATGGAGTCCTGAGTGAGGCGATTGAATTTGTCCCGCAGTTCTGATCGAGCGATGGCAGGAATGTACATCTCCTGGAAGAGTCTGGAGAACTCCTCCCAGGTGACTCGGTCTGGTCCGAGTCGCATCTCCTCGGATAGCCACCAGTGATGGGCATTGTCCGTCAATTGCATTCGGACGGCAGTCATCCAGCGTTCTCGTGGAAGTTCAGCTGCTTCAAGTTGATGCCGAATGTTGGTGAGCCACTCATGAACTTCTGTGGGCTCCTCTTTTCCAGAAAAAGTGCGGGGCTTCAGTTGGCGGAAGTCAGTGATTGAGCCTGTAGTTGGCCGTCGAGCTGGTAGGTTGGCCTGCTCCAGTGCAGTTACGATGCTGTCCCTTAAGAAGTTAGCTTCGCGACGCTGAGCCTCGTGTTGGACTTATTGCTGTGCTTGCATCATCGCGTAGATCATCTGAAATATTTGCTGCCCGTCGATTGGCTGTCCTGGTGGGAACACGGGCATTGGTGGGACGAACTGCGGCGGAGGTGGAATGTCGTCGCGCCGGAATCGGGAGGTAGGTTGACCTGCCTGCTGGCTCTGTTGAGTTGTGGGGATTCCTCCGACTGGTGTCACGTCGTCGTCGTAGGTGATACCTGTAGCTTGTGGCATTCCGACGGGAGTCTCGGTGCATTCTTGTGGGTCCATTTTCCTGTATCCAAAATACCCAATAAGAGGCGCACAGGAAACAAGGCAAGATGCAAGTTCAAGTTAGTTCGAATACGATACAGATATCAAAAACGATTCAAGCAAGTGGATGAGATCCTAAAAACTTATCCTATCTTATTGCAGGCCTGTTCGGTCCCTAAGTTAAAACCGAACAATTTAGTCGTAGACCTGCATGGGCCACCACAAAAACCATGTCACGCCCCAGTCCCAAAATGACGAGGGACTGAGCACGGGAGCAATGGCCAGCAGCACGCACCGATGGACAACCCAATTTAATGGATCCATCAGGGCATGCTTAAGCTGTAGTCTAGCAATACTAAGTACAAGTCTCAGGTATTTCTAATCTCATCCACAGAAAGTCACAGATTAAAAGTCAGAAATTATGCAATGGAAATAAATACTGAAATCTCAAATAAGCTATCTCGGGAACAAATCCGAGAATTAGTCTGTTACATTTAAGAAAAGACAGGAATTTAAAATACTGGAAATGGAAATACTGTATAACTGAAGCCGGTGCTCAAGAGAAGTCTTCGGCCACTATCTCGTCCCCTGTTCCTTGTTCTGCTCCAAGGAGTGCTCCAGTACCGTACACCTCGGGGTAGTTTTCTTCAGCTGTACCTGGGGACATAGTCCATTCCAGGTCCTCAGGGGACATAACAAGGTACAGAAAATACAAGCCAAAACATATGCAGTACAGCAATAAAATAAACAGCAGGGTAAATATATGAACCAGCTAGTGATATGCAAGTGAGAGTTTTAGTCATACTCAGGCTGAGACTACTACAGGATCAGTGTCGAAGAAACCATAGCAGTATTTTCTCGAAGAGCCAGAACTTGTGCCAAAGCTCTGTATCAGAGACTAGGACACCTCCAGATAACATTACTTACATTATAATCAGCCTTGATATGGTAATACTCTCCCCACCCCATGTAATCTCACGTCACAGTTCCAGAATATATCAGGTACAAGTCACGCAAGTTTGAACTAATGCAATGAGTCAGGCTAGAATCTAAGCATGTAAACTGTAATGACATGAATATGTAACCTATACGGAATCACCAGGTATATCTCAGGCAATTCCGTCACATGAATAGTGTCAGGTGTCCTGGGTTGAGCAGTTAAACAAGTTACATAAGAAACTACCAGAAAATCAAGTAAAATACTATAATCAGAAATGTCTAAGAATTGGCAGGCTTTACTTGTCCACTGATGTATAACCAAGTCCAGGAAATATGTAGCAAGCTGCAAGTTTTGGCGAGGTACACTTGCCTGTGGTTCCGGCTATGTTCGCGGTTCTGACTTCGGCGAGAATTGTAGGCGATACTCCGGTTGCTGAAACAAACATCACCATCAGATCCAAAAAATATCAATCAGCTAGAAACGCCTGTCCTTGGGTCCAATTTGGAGACAAGGGCAGAAACGGCAGTTTCGGGCCAAAACGGGATCCACCGGTGGGCCCGCTTTGCACCGAAAAACGCGTCCGGGTCAACGGTCTCCAAATTCACCAAACTTAGTGTCAACAGGTCAGAAACGCTGATACGAACCCAACGGAACTTTCAGAATTGAATTCCGATGAGCCGTTCACAAAATCGCCCGTCGAGCGGGGCCTGTGGGGCCCACGACACGCAATTTCGTCAACGTTCTCAGAATCGAACCAAACTTGACCCACAGGACCAGCGTATCGCTACGAGTCCGATGGCGTAAGTTTCGTTTCAATCCGACGTGTGTACACAAAGTTAGGTCGAATTGCAGAAACGTCGGATACGGGGCGATGTCCGCGGATACGCGTTGATTCCGGTGTGCACGCACACCCGAATCAGCTTCTGCGAAATCCCACACGTCCATATCGACGAGGCGCTCGTGTCTGTGAAGACCGCACGCGACCAAGTCGTCCCGTTTGGCGGGGCGTACTCGGTTCCGGGGTGAAACAGGGTCTGGTTTTTTCCTATTTTTGGATCGCGGTGTGCGATCACCACAGGACGCGATGCCCCGAACAGTTTGTCCGAACACCGAGAGGGTCATACAGGCTTCGCAACGCAATTTGCGGAATCGAAAACGGAGCTACGAGCAAAAAGTTACACGCACCTGAAGGGACCCGAGAAACCGGGGTCAAAATCGTGTCCGACTCGTGTCGGACACAGGGGATTCAATTTGGTTAGGGTTAGGGTTTTTCTCCCCTGGCCGGCGATGCTGCGGCGGAGGGCGGCCGGTGCTCAGGCGGAGGAGGCTGGGGCACGGGCGGCCGGGCTCGCGGTGGCTGGGGACTCGCCGGCGGCCGGAGCGGGCGGCGCGGGCTGCTGCTGTGCTCGCTGCTGTTGCTGCCGGCGGTGGGGGAAGCCGCCGGAGATGGGGGAAGCGGAGGAGGGAACTGCGGCGGGCGGCGCGTCGTCGGCGAGGAGGCGCTGGCGGCGTAGTGGCGGTGGCGGCTCGAGGCGGTGGAGGGGAAGATGGCCGAGAGGGGGTTCGTCGGTGAGGGAGATCCGGCCGGAGGGAGTTTTATAGGAGGCTAGGGGAGGTGGCGTGGCCGGGGTCGTGGGCGAGGGTGGCGGGCTGGGTGGCGACGTGGCGGGCAGCGCGGCGCGGGCGGAGGCGTGGCCGCGGGCGGGGCGGCGGAGGAACCGGGCGGCCGCGGGATCGTGGGGGAGACGGGTCTGCCGGGCGGGTCCCGGGTCGGGTTGTGGGTCGGGTGGACCCGCCCGACCCGCTAGGCTCGACGGGCTGGGCCGGCCTGCGGGCCGCAGTTGGGCCGGGCCGGGCTATATTAAAATAATAATAATAATAATAATAATAATAATAATAATAATCAGAAAATTAATTAATAAATTAAATAAATAGTTTTTAGGTATTTAAAAATAGGTCCGGGGTCCAATAAATTCCAGAAAAATTGCCCTAAGTCCAGTTTTTCATTTTACATCCAAAAATATTATTTTCATAATATTATAATACTATTTAATATCAATTAAAAATCATTGAATAATTAAAACCCTGTTTTTAATTTACAGAAAATTCCCAGAAAATTCCAGAAAATTGTGAAAAATCCAGTTTTTAAAATTTTGAAAATTCAGGGGGTTTACAGGTGGTGATGCCTGTCCTAAGGCCGTCACGATGCTCTCTCAGAGTCTCAGCCTGGTGCTGCTGGGCCTGTTGCTGAGCCTGCTGCTGGGCTTGCATCATCGCAAACATCATTTGGAACATCTGGGTTCCATCCATCGGTTACCCTGTGGGGAATGGCATAAAGGGCATCTGGGGCGGGAATGGTGGAGGAGGTGGTAGCTGCTGCTCCTCCTGACTCGGGATCCTCTGATCCTCAGGTCCTGCCTGATGTGGAGTCTGGTGTCCGTCTGATGTTCCCTCGGGATGTCCTGATGACTGTCCCATGGGAGCTGGAGTCAGTAGAAGGACCTGCTCCAGATCCGGTTCTTCGGATGATCCCGTGTCTCGGGGAACGTCGCCAGGCTGCGCGATACGTCCACTGCGGAGATTCATAACTCTGAAAAGAAGTCATGACTGCGATCAGCGTTTGAGAAAAATAAACAAGATGCAATTTGGTAAACGATATCGAGATAGAGGTGTCATGTGAAGGTTTCAAACTTTGTAGATGAGATTTCTAACTCTATTCCTAATTTGCAGGCTCGCTTGGCACAGTCAGGTGACCAAGACGATTTAAATCGGACCTGCATGGGCCACCACAAAAACCTTGTCATGCCCCGGTTCCATGGATAAGGAACCGAGATACGTGGCAATGGCCAGCAGTGTACTTCGACGGGCTTTCCAATCTAATGGGCCCGTCGGAGTACACTTAAGCTGTGAAGTACAATGAATAACCCAACACATAACACAAGTATACTCAATCTAAATCTCATCCACAGGCAACAATATAAGAGCACAATAGAAGTAAATACAACGACTAATGTGCAGGAAGGAAATCCAAATAAGTATCAAGTACAAATACTAGAGTAGTCATACGGGGACAAACCCGCTAGTACAAATATACTGGAATGAAAGTAAGCAATAAGATAACTTGGGACGGCAGCAGGTATCTAGGTAATGATACCGTCCCAAGGAAAGAGTCACTACCAGCGATCAGGCAAAGTCCTTAGGAATGACCTCGTCCTCGGCAGTGAGTACAGCAGCTGGATAGATGCCCGGTCCGTACTCCTCCGGGTAATCCTCGTAGCCTACACCTGGAAGGGAACTAGGTCCTCAGAGGGACGTAATAAGGTATAGAAATACAACAATGCCAAGTAAACAGAAAGTACAAGTGCACGACAGGGTACTCTAACATAACCAAACAAGTATGACACAGTTTAAAGACGATGTTCGACGCGTGGGCCGTCCAAAATAAAACCGTAGCTCCGGACACGGAAACACACGGCACGTACCGCAGCTCCGGGCAAAGAGTCACACGGGTGAAACAGCTACACTAGATACAGGTATCACTACAAAATACTACATATATATAAGCACGTGCAGAGTAGCCCAAACGTCTAGTAACTGTCTTCCCCTTCCCAAGCGATCAACGATTGTGCGCTGAACCTGAACCTCTAACTACAGTCTCGACACACAGAAATAACTCAACAGACGCGACCCTAAGGTCGTCCAAGACTCTGGTCATAATGTCAGTATCAGGATACATGAATCTGGTACGATCACAGTGTATGAGTGTGTCCTGGGGTATCGATGTACTCAGGTATGTGCATCGAGGTGCTGTGAAGCATCTAGCAATTATTCTAAGACGTTACGTCGAATGTCAACACCCGGTTGTGAACCGGACACGGAGTATCGAACATCAACAGAAATATGTGCACAAAGTACATAAAGGACAACAAGTATCTGTAAACTGAAATACAGGGTGGCAAGGTACACTTGCCCGCGTGCGGCTACTGATGACGGGGATCTGGTACCGCGTCCAAGTCCTCAGGTCCCGCAGTACCTAGTGAAGACATACAAACCCGAATTAATAATCTATTCTATGACTCACAAGGGCAAGATACTATAGGGCTAACTACAACTGACTAACGGTACGATAGTCCATCAAATAGTCATCTGTATATTCTCCTCGATTTAATTCTCCGTAAATAAACTAACACTTTCCCACCATGTACGATACATCCTAATTAGTTGCTCAAAGGTCAAAACTATATTCTCCTCGCTTACATATTTTAATTACATCGCGATAATTTATGTAGAAGTCAAACCTAATTTCCATCCAAGTACCACATCCAAATCCAACTTCATAAAACATAAGTTACAAGGTCACTACACTACAAAACCCCAAAACATGTTAACACAACCTCAAGTCATTAAGATCCATATTTGCACTAATCATCATTAGCCTTAGCCAATATAAACCTTAATCCCGTAGTCCAAGTATTACACTACGCTAATCATTTATCTCATCATTACTTAAATACTAGAAATATATTTGAACCTCATTAAACACAACCTCAAGCCATGTTCACATATATAACTCAAAATTTTCTAAATCCACCCTAACTATCTACAGAATAAATCGAGGGGGTTTACACGGGGAGCCCGTAGCAGCAAGAATATCACGTAATAGGCCAAGCTCTGATATAGAGACTAAAGCACCTTAATAATAAAGTATATATATATATATATATATATATATATATATATATATAATCAGCATGTAGCATGTGTGTCTCTCCCCACCTAATGTAACCTCATGTCTCATGTTGTCACGA
Source organism: Iris macrosiphon (assembly GCA_036927795.1). Classification (NCBI taxonomy): domain Eukaryota; kingdom Viridiplantae; phylum Streptophyta; class Magnoliopsida; order Asparagales; family Iridaceae; genus Iris; species Iris macrosiphon. The sequence goes on from JAYESA010000016.1 coordinate 147,111,358, forward strand.
CCCGCACCCGAAAAATCGGGCATGAGTCGTGGGTACGTCCAGCCTATGCCGCAGCATCGGCGGTAGAATGTTGTCTAGGTCAACTATCTAGCTAACAATCTCACGCAATCAATATATAAACCTGTCAAGATCTCAACTACAAACGGAGGAGCAATATCATAACGATAATCACAATGTACTCAATCACGAATCTAAGCACGATAAAATAACACAGAAATCTAACAACTATAAAGTCTAAACAACTGCTACTAAAACCACCACAACATCAATAATAATAATAATAATACAACATCCTGAATAATATACAATACAAGGTCTCAATCCAAAATCGGAGACAAATCCGATGCTAAAAGCTAATAAAAATAATAACAAGGTCTTAGTGATCCCGGCTACCAACCCGGAAATCACTCCTAAACTAGAGGGTCCCTGTCTGCACCATCGACAGGCTCAGGTCCATAAAACGTTGGACACCACTCCTCCGGATACTCTGGAAAAAATATGTCCAGTCAGGACTGGAGCAAGTACACCTCTAACAGCAGTTCCATTTAAATGATAAAAACTATAAAACAGTTATAGCAAGTAGCAAGGTAAAGGAAATAAAGTATGAATAAGATATACATATCACTGGTGCATAAAGGTAAAGATGCATGAATATCAGAAGCAAGATAGTAATAACTGCATGATACAAGAAATCTAAACTAAGAGTAAGTCTGTGCACATGAACGTGTAGTGAGTCCAGCATGAAATACATGTAGTGAGTCAAGTCCGGAAACATGTAAGTGAGACCAGCAAGAAATGCAAGTGAGTCCAGACTATAAAGAATGAACTCGGTGTGTTTGAAATACTTATTTCGACATGTAAACTGCTAGGGGTAAGTACGGCTCACCGCGCACTGGGTGCGCGGCTGCTATCATTCCAGATTAGACCAGAGGGAGTGATTCCTGATGATTCCAGATGTGAATGTTTACATGTCTACTCGAGTATTTTCCCGCCCCGACTAATATAAGTGAATCCAAGACCCGACACGTAAATCAAGTATGAGTCCAGCCTGAAACATGAGTGGTGCCTGTAGTGATGCCTGTAGGTGATGCCAGTAGCGATTCCAGAATAGAGGCCAGAAACAAAAAAAATACGTGTCGCAAGTAAATGAATCCAGAAATACCAGTCCGTGTCCCGTGTTGTGCCAGAAAAATCAGATGATACTATACTAGAAGCTGAATCATAATAATCATCAGATAATGAAAACTATCAGAGAATGTACTCGCCTGACGTCCTGAGCAACTGGCGATCCGAACTGGTGTCGCAATGACCTATTGCGAAAAGCAAGGTTAAACAGGTTTTTAATGAGTTAAACAAATATAAATGTAAACCCCCTAATTTTTTCAAAATTTTAAAATCTGGATTTTTCACAATTTTCTGGAATTTTTCTGTAATTTAAAAACAGGGTTTTAATTATTCAATGATTTTTAAATAATAATAAACAATATTAAAATATTATGAAATAATATTTTTGGGTGTAAAATGAAAAACTGGACTTAGGATAATTTTTTTGGAATTTATTGGGCCCCGGACCTATTTTAAAACACCTAAAAAGTATTTATTTAATTATTTATTTATTACTGATTTTATTATTATTATTATTATTATTATTATTATTATTATTATCTATTTTTATTTATAACCCAGCCCAGCCCGCGGCCCGGCCCGGCCCAGCCCCTAGCAGGTCGGGTCGGACCCGCCAGACCCGCCCGACCCGCTAACCCGGCCCCCTCTCTCCCCCACGACCCTCTCCCTCTCCCCGCGTCCTGCGCCGCCCCGCCGGCGCGCCGCCCGCTCCGGCCGGCCACCTCACCCCACGCCCCGCCCGTCTCGGCCCCCTCACCCCCTCGGCCACCCCTATATAACTCCTCCTCCTCCGATCTTCCCTCCCCGTCGACACCACCCCAGCCACCACCGGTCCGCCACCACTGCCCAGCGCCGCTCCCCGCCGCCCTCGTCGAGACAGCGCCGCCGTCCTCCTCCGCCGGCCAGCCCCTACTTCCTCCTCCCCTCGTCGACGCAGCCGGCCGCAGCAGCAGCAGCTCCCCGCTGCCCAGCCGCCGTCGACGCAGCCAGCGCCGCAGTGAGCCCGGCCACCGCCGCCCGCGCTACCCCCGGCCCCCCTCTGTCGCAGCCCAGCCGCCCACGCCGCCGTCTCCGCC
>JAYESA010000016.1:147113658-147206158 GCA_036927795.1 Iris macrosiphon
CATTATGATCACTAATAATCATTCTATCACTACAATGTTGTACTTGAACTTAGCATTGTTTAAATGTGTATTAAATGTATAATACTTGCTACTATGTATATTGTTTTGTTCGTCTAACATGTATTTACAGAAAAACAATAAGGCAAAATCTAACATAGACATATGCAATAAAGAAATCGTGATGGGCCAAAGACGACGTCATCCCAGAAGATTTCTCGGAAACCGCCAACAACATCTCTGGAGCCACGCACTCGAGGGTTCCACTACCCGGTCAACTGATGGGGGTCGAGGGGGCAGTGCCCCCCGTGGGGGGTTCGAGGACGAAGCCACCGAAAAGGTATCCAGATTTCACAATCTGGATACCTTTGGACAACTGTCGTCAAGGAATAAGCCATCATCTTTCTAGTGAAAAGAAGCCAAACTATGCCATCATCATTTCCAGACTCTAAAGAAGCCTGCACATGTTATAGTCTGTCTAGAGTATGTGATAAGTGTTAATAATTGTAAACACAAGAAATGGATGACAAAATCGAAAGCTAAGGTAGAATTAGAAAGTAACCCAGGATCATGATTGGCCTGAAAACCGACATACCGACAGTATACTGGAGTATACAGACAGTATACCGATTATATATATATGTTGCTCTCTGTCGTTTGGGCCGGCATACCGACGGTATACTGGTCTATACCGACGATATACCGGTTCACCACAGCAAGCAATCCAACGATCAAATTTTTTGGCATTAAATGATCCTAACGGCTCTTTTTCTACCCGTTACTACAGCATACCAGTATATCGACGGTAACTGTAGTATACAGACGGTATATCGTCTGCGGACTGAAAGTTCCATTATTGATCTTTCTTTGTACCTTTGTATAAATAGCCTTCAATCCATTCATTCAAGGTTGATCCTTTGGAGGCTAAAATTTTCAATCTACCAAAGGTCATCCACAAACTCTCCACCAAAGCTTTCATTTGCCTATCCACAAATTGTGTGAAAGTGTTCTTGAGTTTTAAAAGTTAGATCTTTATATTTGTTGTAAGAAGATCAAAACCATCTTGTGAAAGGTTGAAGTGTGCAAGCATTCGGATCAAAGCTTGTGTGAAGTCAGAGAGCCTTCGGATCAAAGCTCTTGTGTAAAGAAGTCTGCGAGTCTTCGGATCAAAGCTCGTATTGTAACTATTTGCGCTAATAGTGTATTTAAGATGACAAGAGTTTCCGGAACTGGAGTGCCTCGAGGAGAATACTATGATACATCGGATGTCGGTATTCTCATAGCTTTATTTCTTGCACATTTATTTTTAAAAATTGCCCATTAGCAATCATTTGTGCTTGATTTATTAGCTAGACCATATTCACCCCACTCTAGAGTTCTTTTATAAGATACCGAATAACTGTAAAATTGAATATCAACAATTATCTGGAAGACTTTGCAGTTTGCACCTCATGTTGAAATCAGATTAAAGACTTTGAAAGCTAAGACAGAACTAGAATATGAACCATATCATCATTAGCCACATGAAGTAAATTTCCAAAAGAACCAATAGAAAACTTTTCAGGAGAAATATTCACATGGGTTATGAAGCAATTTCTGCACTAGTCATTTTAAACAACATATAAAAATCTATAGCCAAGCTGAGAAAAAACCGACAAAACGTTTGTTTTATGCATAGAAAAAGATGATTATAATAAGTTAATGATGAATTCAACCTTCCTGTCAAATGTCAATATACCTAAAAGATAGACAAAGATGGAGGCATATAACACACAATAACCCAGCTAACGCCACATCTTGCAAAATTCTCATATAAATGACTACTAACAACAATGACTAGTTTAATAGATTACAGTCACAGTGTGCTTGCATACCTATTATGAATGCCGTAATAAAACTTCTTCTCGTCAAACTTCCAGCAATTTAGAGAAACAGAACTCATTTGCAACATAGGTGGAGCACTTTGTGACTTAGGCTGCCACCTGTTGGGCCTGCGGAGCAACACTTGAACTCATCTTTCCCACAAACAGTTCTTCAGCTTCTGCAAGCCTGCCTGCTCTCCCAAAGGCTTCTGTTACGGACTCACGGAACTCAGAAGAGCCTGCAACTCCACTCCTTACCATCTCCTTCAGAAGGTAACGGGCTTGGTCAAAGTCGCCTACTTTACACAATCCCCTCACCAAAATCTCATAACTAGAAAACATCTGGCCTCAGCCCTCTCTCTCCCATCTTGCCGAAAATTTCCATGGCCTTAGCAGCATAATCTGCCTTAACCAACCCATCAAACATCTTGTTATAGAACCCCAAATTAAACCTCACAGGAGTGACACCCTCTCCACCAGTTGATGCCATCTTTTCAAAATATTTCAGAGCATCATGGACTCTGCCCTCTTTAAAACATGCATCGACCAGATACTCGTAAGTAGTAGCATTAGGATTAACCTGTTTTCCCGGGCATTTCTTCGAATAATGTCTCTGCATCCGAAACCAACCCATTCTCACACAACTTACCAATTATATTATTAAAACACCCTACATCCATCGTGCAAGGCTTCTTTCCCGTCCGATGGAAAACATCAATTGCCTCCTTAAACTTTCCCTCATTGAAGTTCCAATTGACCATTATATTATATGTATCTGTGTTCATCGCCGTGTATTTGATCTGATCGTGATTTTCGAGCATCTGTTCAAACAACTCCTCGGCTTCCTTGACTTTATTATGCTTCAAAAGAGTGCCCAACAGCGTATTAGAAGTCACTGCACTCATCTTGAACTGCCGATCAAGGAGCGACTGATAACACTCCATCGCCTCCTTGTCCATTCCCTTCTTCCAGTAAGCCTCCATCAACGTGGAATGGACAACCCCATCATAGACCCACCATTCGCTCCTTCAGCTCGTTGAACAACTCAAGGGCTTTCTCCATGTTGCCTAGATCGATGTACCCTGCCATGAGATTGTTGTAGACTAAGGAGTCGGCACCATGGCCTCGGTTAAGCATGTCTCTAAGGAAATCCATTGCTTCCTGGATTCTATTAGCATCAACCAACCCTTTGGTGAGGTGACGGTAGGTGACGGGTGAAGGGGAGAAGGGAGCATGGTCAAGAATATGTTGGTAGACCTCTAAAGCAGTATCAACATGACCTACAACACAATGCATAATCAATAAGAAATTGATAAGTCGTCTTGAGCATTTCACATGGAATTGTCTCAAATTTATAGTTCAAGATTAACTCTTTTCCCCCAAACTACTTGAAATCCACATAAAAGCCATAACTTGTCGACCCCAAACATTAAGGGTTGGGGAACAAGGTTTGGAAGAAAAAAAAGGGGGTTGGTGGAGTGGACAAAACTCCAAAATACGAAACTGTGGTGTTTGAGAGTGCTTTTGGAGTGGGACAAAACTCCATTCTAACTCAAAACACCACCAAAACTGAAGTTAATAAAACATCAGTATTATTGATTTTTTTGTGAAACTCCATTTTCTTGTATTTTTTTTTATTAAACTCTGAGACTAATTCCAAATATATAAATGTTTCCAAAGTAAAATATAACACCACTTTTGTAAGTGGAGTTTCCTCATTTCAAACCCAGTTTTCAAATCTCCAAACTCCAAAATAAACCTAACTCCATTTTAGCAAGCTTTATTCGCAAAGTAGGCCTAAGTAGTGATGGAAAGTTACATAATTCCTCATTACGCAAGTTTTATGGCAGTAAACTAGCTAAAGCTTGCAACTTTATGGAATGCTCACCTGCGTCGCAGTGGGAGAGGATCAAGAAGTTGTACGAGACGACGTTGGGGACGATGTTGGACTGGCGGAAGAAGAAGGTGAAGAGCGCAACAGCGTCGTCGAGCCTCCGCGCGCGGTTCATGGCGGCGATGATGGCATTGCAGGTGAAGACGGTGGGCCTGACGGAGGAGAAGACGGCGTGGCGGGCCATGGCGGAGGCGGAGTCGAGGTCCCCGGCGCGGATGGAGGACTGGACGCGGTTGTGGAGGTTGAGGCGGGGGCCGGTGAGGGAGGAGGTCGAGTCGGGGAGGCGCGAGGCGTTGGGGTCTCGGGGCGGACGAGGGGCCGAGGGGTCGCGGCGGAGGGCGTGGAGGGGAGGCTCGATGCGGAGCCGGCGCTTGCGGCGGCGGCGCTCGGCGGCGGCCTCCTCGGCGGAGGAGAAGGCGTAGGGGCGGGTGAAGGTGGTGGTGGCGGCGGTGGAGGAGGAGGAGGAGAGGAAGTATGGGGGTTTGGAGGAGCGGAGGGAGCGGAGGAGGTGGCGGTAGAGGGACATGGCGGTGGTGGTGGTCACCGGTTAATTAGGGTTAGGGCTTTATTTGAGGGATTTGGTTGCAGGAAAAACCCTACTCGTTGAGAGAGAGTTTTTTTTCCTTTTTCTCTCTCTTGGGTTATAAATATCTCTGTCTTTGATAAAAACACTCTAAAAAAAATTAGACTCTCAAAATTTTGACAAGACTAAAAAAGTATGTTAATTTTTTATGAGTCCTTTCAATTGGTAGGACTGTTAAAATTTTGACAGTCCGAAGAAAAAAAGATTACGTGAGGTGACACGAGGGTAGAGCTGCGTGGAGGCCGGAAGGAGAGTGCGGAGCTGCACGAGGCGGAGGAGCAGGAGGAGGAGGAGGAGAGGGACTGAAGAGGAGGATGCTGGAGGGGGGTGGGGGCGACGGAGCCGACCTCGCCTGTCTCCGCCTTCCTTCGAGGAGGACTCCGACGGTGACGGAGTCGACGAAAAGGTGCTCGAGTTGCGTCTCGGCGGCGGCGACGCGTTCGATGGCGAGGTCGACAACTCGGAGAGACGGAGAATCGTGGGAGGAGGGAGGAGGGAGGAGGAGAGGCCGGAGGGGAGTGGGGGTGGGGGAGGAGCAGAAGGAGGGAGGTGAAAATGATGTATAGTCCTAGTAAATTTTGGACTAGTCTGAGTACAAATTCTTTCTAACTGAAATAGCACTAATACTGAAATAAGTCCGAGTCACTTTGTAGTGTCTTTATACAAAACCAATATCTAATGGACAAGAAAAATGGCAGCAGAAAGCAGCGTTTCACATAAAAGCTCTGTTTTCAAATATTTCTTAAAAAATTGATCTGGTTTTACCTCAGCTGTTTTTTTTTATAAACATCAGTTACCAAACAATTAAAAAAAAAAACAGCCATGATAAGTAATCTTAAATATTCAATTCATTAATATTTTGTCTTTTTTTTTGTGCCCCGTTTGCAAATACTTGATGTAAAAAAAAAAAAGTATGATCCCTAGCAAGTTTAATCTACTACTTGCATAAAACGTAAACAATGAAAGATGACCGGGGATGCATATATGTGAGGTTTGAAGAATTGCATATACGATAGTCAGTTAGGACGGTGGAGCATCTCCATAAGATGGTTCAAGTACGGAAGATTAGTACTCCAAATATGTGAGTGACGTTCTAGGCGATGTGGATTTCAGGAATGTATTTTTTAGCAATATTTGATTGTGTCGGAATTAAACTGTGTCAAAAATAAATTTGGACTCGGACAAGTTCTGTTTAACATTTAAGGTTTACAAATTTGGTGCCAAAATTCGAAAAAGAAATCGATAAGCGTTTAGTCCGACCTCCATATACGAATCGTGATATATGCACCAAAAAACTCCAACAATACTTTGGTCATAATCTAACTTGAGCATAGAGTGGCCTCGAGATTAATCTCGCTCCTGATTTTGCTCGTACATGCAGATAAAGAAAAGGACATCCATGTACAGGAAAAAAAAAATTCTTAAAGAAATATCAAGTCCAATCTGTTATCCAAGATTCATGGTGGTGAGAAAAACATGCACTTGAATAAGGGATTATATTACCGAACGTGAGTAACATTTGTGGTTATCGAAAAAAAACGTAAGAGTCATGGTTGGATGATAAAAAATCGGTAAATCGAGCCACATATAACGTATTATTCTTTCAATTTATAAATAATAATAAAATTTAGAAATAGTGGACTTAAAAAATATGTAATACAACTTGTACAAAGTCTCGAACGTAACGTCGGACATCTCAGAAAAAAAGAATTATGTTTCAAGTCTCAAGGACCATGTTCAAATATCATGTTACATGGATCATTTTCTTTGGCCCCATGCCCAAGGGGTACATTCCAAAGAAACAATTAAGAATTCTCCAGTGGTGGGTTATGTGGGACTCGGATAGTATTAATTACGTCTGTCACGTCCCAGTCCCAAAATACGTAGGACCAGGACACATAAGCATGCCAGCCGCCTGTATATATGGCAACTCCAATATATGGAAACCATATATACGAGCGTATGCTGTATAATGAACAGTAATTCATAAGTGGTAAAACTAATCACAAGTCACAGGGTAATATCTAAATCTCATCCACAGAAATCACATAAACATATGAATAACCAATAACCATGTAACTAGATCTCAATACAGATATCTAAGAATGACAGTCAGATGGAAACAAATCTACTGCCGAAATAGAATATAAAAAGGAACCAGATACACACCATATAAGAACAACGTCTGACAATCACGAGGCTCAAAGAGAAGACCTCCTCGGGATATACGTAACATGCCTGGATCTGCTCTCCTGCGAATGCTCAAGAACATATACACCTGGCAGGGGACCAGGTCCTCAGAGGGACATAGCAAGATACATAAAAATAACATGCCATAATGTAAATACTGAATAAATAAATGGGGTGTGCTAACCATCTAAGTGAATGCAATTTAAAGACCTTGTAGTGCGCATGGGAATGTGTAGGCTTGACATATGCTGACGTAATTCACCAATCGTCCTGACCGGCTAGTATATGTGTCATATGTCCCCGGACACACGGGTAGCTCTACAATCGACCATCTCCGAGGAGCATGGTACGAAGGATAAAAACTCAAGGAGGGGGGTGTCTCATACGCCTACTAGTATCTTTCCCGCCCAATATAGATGTACAAGTCGTGAAAACGACGTGGACACCTCCTACTATGATGCAAGTCTCAATAAAATAAACAACTGAGCTAAATACCGCTACACGTGTTGCTCACACTGATGGCCAGTCACGCATGAGGCACGCGTCCCTACATGTACTCACTCTGTGACGTGTAATGATACGTGTCAAGGCCTGGGAAGTTATATCAATAACTTCACAACTTTAGGTGGGTCTACTAGACACTAAGTCAGATACTACTCCTAACGTCAACGCCTTCGTTGACTGCACCCGAGTCTGCTCGGACGCGCACATTTATATAATAAATAAACAGGTAACTAATAATAACTGAATTTAAACAGTACAACAAGGCAAGATATACTTGCCTGGCAAGAAAGCTGCAAATATGGAACGTCCAGATGTCAAGTGCCAAAAGTCAGAAACTATGGCCTCGGAATAAATGTCTCCGGATACTGAAATAAACATCACTAACAGTCTCAGAAAATATCAAATAGCTAAAAACGCCTGTCCTTAAGTCCAATTTGGACACAGGGACAAAAATGACAGTTTTCGGTCAAAGTGGGGTCCACATGTGGGCCCACTTTGCACCGAAAAATGTGTCAGGGTCAAAGGTCTCCAAATTTCCCAAACTTAGTGTCCACAAGTCCAGAACGATGATACGAACCCAACGGAACTTCCAGAATTGGATTCCGATGAGCCGATCACAAAATCGCCCGTCAAGTGGAGCCTGTGGGGCCCACGATACGCGATTTTGTCAACGTTCTCAGAATCGAACCAAACTTGGATCACAGGACCAGCGTATCGCTACGAGTCCGATGGCGCAAGTTTCGTCTCGATCCGACCTGTGTACACAAAGTTGCAGCGTATTCCAGAACTGATGAATACGGGGCGGTGTCGGCGGATACGCGTTGATTTCGGTGTGCACGCACATCCAAATCAACTTCTCTGATTTCCTACACGTCCATATCAACGTCGCGCACGTTTTGGTAAAGACCGCGTGCGACCAAGTCGTCCCGTTTGGCGGGGCGTACCCAGTTCCGGGGTGAATCGGGTCGTTGTTTTTCCTGTATTTGGATCGCGGGCCGCGATCGCCACAGGACGCGATGCTCCGAGCGGGTTGCACGGGTACCGAGATGGTTACATAGTCTACACGACGCAACTGACGGAATTGAAATCGAAATTACGAGGTGAGAGAAATGGTTACCTGAACAGAGCTCGAAAAACCAAACTTCTCCGTGTCCGACACGAGTCCGAGGGCTGTGTCCGTGTCCTGTCCGCGTCCACGGCGACCCTAGGGTTGCTGGAGACCGGCCGGGGCGGGTCGCTGGAGGAGGACGGCTAGGCGCTGGCCGGTCGGGGAGTGGCCGGGCTGGGTCGGCCGGATCTGGTCGAGGAGGAGAGGGAGCTGGGCAGCGCTGGTGAGGGCGGGGCACGGCGGGGAAGCGGCTGCGCTGCGGTGGCGCGACGAGGTGGAGGAGGAGGTCGGGGTCCAGCGGAAAGCTCAGCTCCGGCCAGGGGCGGCGGAGGAGCGGGGTGGCTGGGAGAGGGCGGAGGTTGAGGAGAGAGGAAGAGGAGCTGGGAAGGAGGAGGAGCTGGAGAGGAGGAGGCGGGCTGAGAGAGGGGATGCGGAGGCGGTGAGGGGGTCCAGCGAGAGGGGAAGTCGGGGGCGGACGCGGGCGGCTGGGCGGAGGAGAAGTGGGAGAGAGGGAAGGAGGCGAGGAGAGAGGGAAGGTCGGGGGAGCCAGCGGGGGGGAAGAGGGCTCGCCGCCAGCGGGGGTGGGGGGGGATCGCTGCGGGCTGGGGGGGATTAGAAATTTAGGTTTTTCTTTTCTTTTATTTTATTTTCTTTTTCTTTTATAGAAAAATTATATTAATTTAATACATAAAATATCTATAGATATTTTAAGGATATTTTGGGATATTTTCGGGATATTTTTGGGATATTTTCGGGTGGATCCCGTCTCCAAATGGATGGCGCAGGTTCACCGGCCAATGAGGGGGTGACACCTTGCACTACAATTTGCAGGAAAGTCCCTGTAATTTCATAAATTGCGTAAAGTCCTAGTTTTGGGAAATTGCGTAATTACAAAATTGTTTGGGAAACACCCGATTCCTGAAAATGCTAAAATTCAAAGAATTGAAGGAAAAAGCTGTGCGAGGGTCCTGAGGGGGTGGGGGTGAGTCTGGGCAGGGACTGGGTCTGGTTTCTGGGGGATACGGGTCACCGTATTTATTAATTAATAAATACTGCGCACGGTGTTCTCTAATTATTTAGAGGCAGGTAGGGCCATAATTTTTCTACGGTGTCAATATACTAAATGTAGTATACTCAGTGTAGAATATTAACGTATTTTTGTTTGGGCAAAACAGGTGCAGGTTGACCTCAAATCTCTAGGGGTACAGAGATGGGTAAAGAGCAGGAAAATAAAATAGGAAATAATTACGGATAATTGTAACGATATTTGTGCGTCTCAAACGAGGCTCATTCTAGCACATCTGTGAGTTGCACAAAGTTCAGAAAAATAGTCTGACATGTCTAGGACAGGTATGTGAACTTTGTTCGGGGATAACAGTCAAGCTAAAGCTCCAAATAATTAGGAGATGGACAGGTGCACAAGTCAACAGGATATGTAGGAAAATAAATTAATAAATTGTAATAAATCCTAAATTGTTAAAATAATCCTAAAAATACTGAAATCTGGTCGAGGGAGTTTACAATCTACCCAACTTATAAAAATTTCGTCCTCGAAATTAAAACTAAGCCGGGGTAGAAGTCAAAGACGGCATAAGATATAATTTAACAAAGTAATTTATATCTTGGGTTTACGAATGGGTTCGAAAAACGTTTACGCATGTCGTACTCGCGCTTCCAAGTTATTTTTCCTGGTGCGTCAGGCTTCCATGCTACGCGGATCAAGGGAATAGACTGGTTCCTCAATACTTCTTCTCGATGATCAAGGATTTCTACGGGTTGCTCCGATACGATAAGCTCGGCCTAATGGTGATCTCCGAATGGTGCCTCTAGTAGGTGATATCTACAAGAAGACTTGATCGTCCTCTTTGAATTCCAAGGGACGATGATGACGGTCTGCCCACGGCTGTTGTCTGTCTTGCACTGCTCGCAAGTGTCCTTGTATTATTTAACTGTCTCTACGGTGTTGACCACCAACTCTGGTCACGCGAATCCTTGTCTGGTAAAATGCTGACTGGTATGCCGAGCAATCTTACGATACGTCTCCTATTAGTAATGTCTCCATAGTTTCAGAGAAATTTCGACGGTTTGCAAGTTCCAAATTTTTCTCATGTACTCATAATTGTCTAGATGTATCTGCTATTACCTTGCCATCCTGTATCAATACGCATCCCTAACTTTTTCCTGATGCGTTTGTAGATCACAACCGCCTGATCCGGATGGAATAGTTAATACGGGTGCTGTGGTCAATCGTTTCCTCAATTCTTCGAAAGCGACTTGACACTCGTTAGTCCTTAGGAATTCTTAATCCTTACAAGTCAACCTAGTCATAGGTGCTGCTATCCATTCAGGAGTCAATCAATTGTTTATCCAGGTGAAATCCATTTAAACTCCTGTCAACAAAATGATACATTCCTTCATTGTAACACTTTGAACAAAGTTACGAGGCAAAAATTTTTATGTTGCCTTAGTGATGCACGTACCAGGAAAGTAGGTAGGTAGCGAAGGTCATTTCTTAAAGATAGCACCGTTTATAAACTACAATCTAATCTAAAAATAGGGTTTGGTAATTACCCAAGAAACAAACAGAAATGGCTATAGAAATAATACACTTTCGTATTTATACTAAGTACGAGGTTTCGTCCTTCCGAAATAAGGGAAGACGGAAAACGATAATAAGGAGTTCAAGTGGAAGGTAATAGATTAGAAGTGTGTGGGGATCAAGGCGTTTAAAGAATTCAATAGAATTTGTCAAAGCAGTTGTGGATTAAAATATTATTTTTGGTAATTCCTATTCACATGCTCGTATCAGTACAGTTACGTAACTGATACGATATGCTCAGACATATCTAGAGGGTAAGTACATCTGTCTACTAATCACTATATATCTCAATCCACGTAAAATAGTTATGCGAAGGGCGAATCAAAATGCACTAAGGTTGATCAGACCGTAATACAATGATTCTGAATAGACAATTGTATTAGTGAGGTGGATCAGGCCCCAATAACACATGTGTCATGAACAAGCTCGATAAAGAATAAGCTTGCAAAACTAGGCTATAATAGCAGTATAAGTCAAGGTAGTATAGTAATTATAAGTACGCGAGATTATGATGTGAGAAATACAAAACAATTCAAATTCATAAAAAGACAAGACTCTACAATCTCTACAGTTATTATTCTAATTCCTTCCTAAGTTGCTAGTTGACTAAACAGAGGTATGGCCTTCTAAGTTCTACAATCTTAACATAAGCTATAGGTTGTCTGCCTAAAACAGAGATTTCAAGAAAGTCCGCGTAAAGCAAGGGTTCGAGGTTGTCTGCGTAAAGCAGGGATATCAGAGCTGTCCGCGTAAAAAGTATGTGCGTAACAGTCTGCGTAAAAGTCTAGGTGAAAGTCTGAGCGTAAAAGTTTTGCGCTAAAATCTGCGCAAAAATTTTGCGGGCGTAAAGTTGTACGAGAAACTCATGAGTTTGTCAGTCAAAATTAGTGAATCCTGATATGTGACAAAAGTACTTGCACAACGATCAAGGGGACGGTTCGTGAAAATGAATTTGCACGGAGTCCCAGGTTGTCATTTAGTGACTTTATTGGATACAAGTCATTACGCATGAGGTGAGACAGAATCAGATGTCCTGTCAGAAAGCTGTTTCTTTTTGTACAGGGCTCGAGGCGTATCTCTGCCTTTAATGCACAAGATTTTGGTCAACTGGGGAAAGCTAAGGCTGTAACAATTTTGCTCACATCCAATCATTATATCTTACGCCTAATCAGGTTATTCTACGCTGGTTATCTATTTATTCAAGAATCATCAGGTTTACGCAGGGTAGTTTCCTACGTGGCTCTCATGACGCAGGATAAGGAAGACTAAGGGATCGTGGGTAGCAGTTGTCATAACTGCGGCGTAAAGGGGACAAGCTTCTGCATAATTTGGTTTTTACGCCGACAAGAAAGTTATTTGGCTTTTACGCCAACTAGGCAGTTGTTTGGTTCTTATGCCAACAATGGTCAAATGGGTTTTACGCCAACAAGGGTAAAGAGTTTCTGGCGTAACACTGGGTTTATCCAAACATAGGATGAGTTCTCAGTCCTAGTGTTCAACCTTAGATTTCTATGGGTTTCTCAAGACTAGGGTCAATACTTATGATCAATTCTCTAACTAATCCTAGTAGTGTTTATACCACTCTCAAGTCATACATAAATACGTCAAGGGACAATTGGTAAGTTAATCTATAGGTAGTGATGCTAGGGTTTATTAGGTAGTAGGGAAGACTAGGGTTCATTAGGTAATATGGAAGGCTAGGGTTCATTAAGTATCATATACTTAGTGATGGGTCAAAGCCCTAGTTGTATTCTAAGTAGGAATATTACCCTAAGTATCATCCTATCAACAGGGATTCCTATATTCTAGCAGGGGCTATACTCGAAGAATTATTTAGGGAATGACATGAATCAAGCAGGATGCAATTTTGTAAGTAGGACAGACTGGAAAGATGATAAGTCATAGTCAATTATGGATGAGATCCTATACTTTAATCCTAGGTGCAGGCTTGCTCGGTACAGTGACGTAACCGAGACAATATGCTCTGACCTGCATGGGCCACCACTAAAAACATGTCACGTCCCAGTCCCAAAATACGTAGGACCAGGACACGTAAGCATGCCAGCCGCCTGTATATATATGGCAACTCCAATATATGGAAACCATATATACGAGCGTACGCTGTATAATGAACAGTAATTCATAAGTGGTAAAACTAATCACAAGTCACAGGGTAATATCTAAATCTCATCCACAGAAATCACATAAACATATGAATAATCAATAACCATGTAACTAGATCTCAATACAGATATCTAAGAATGACAGTCAGATGGAAACAAATCTACTGCCGAAATAGAATATAAAAAGGAACCAGATACACACCATATAAGAACAACGTCTGACAATCACGAGGCTTAAAGAGAAGACCTCCTCGGGATATACGTAACATGCCTGGATCTGCTCTCCTGCGAATGCTCAAGAACATATACACCTGGCAGGGGACCAGGTCCTCAGAGGGACATAGCAAGATACATAAAAATAACATGCCATAATGTAAATACTGAATAAATAAATGGGGTGTGCTAACCATCTAAGTGAATGCAATTTAAAGACCTTGTAGTGCGCATGGGAATGTGTAGGCTTGACATATGCTGACGTAATTCACCAATCGTCCTGACCGGCTAGTATATGTGTCATATGCCCCCGGACACACGGGTAGCTCTGCAATCGACCATCTCCGAGGAGCATGGTACGAAGGATAAAAACTCAAGGAGGGGGGTGTCCCATACGCCTACTAGTATCTTTTCCGCCCAATATAGATGTACAAGTCGTAAAAACGACGTGGACACCTCCTACTATGATGCAAGTCTCAATAAAATAAACAACTGAGCTAAATACCGCTACACGTGTTGCTCACACTGATGGCCAGTCACGCATGAGGCACGCGTCCCTACATGTACTCACTCTGTGACATGTAATGATACGTGTCAAGGCCTGGGAAGTTATATCAATAACTTCACAACTTTAGGTGGGTCTACTAGACACTAAGTCAGATACTACTCCTAACGTCAACGCCTTCGTTGACTGCACCCGAGTCTGCTCGGACGCGCACATTTATATAATAAATAAACAGGTAACTAATAATAACTGAATTTAAACAGTACAACAAGGCAAGGTATACTTGCCTGGCAAAAAAGCTGCAAATATGGAATGTCCAGATGTCAAGTGCCAAAAGTCAGAAACTATGGTCTCGGAATAAATGTCTCCGGATACTGAAATAAATATCACTAACAGTCTCAAAAAATATCAAATAGCTAGAAACGCCTGTCCTTAAGTCCAATTTGGAAACAGGGACAAAAATGACAGTTTTCGGTCAAAGTGGGGTCCACATGTGGGCCCACTTTGCACCAAAAAACGTGTCAGGATCAAAGGTCTCCAAATTCGCCAAACTTAGTGTCCACAAGTCCAGAACGATGATACGAACCCAACGGAACTTCCAGAATTGGATTCCGATGAGCCGATCACAAAATCGCCCGTCAAGTGGAGCCTATGGGGCCCACGATACGCGATTTTGTCAACGTTCTCAGAATCGAACCAAACTTGGATCACAGGACCAGCGTATCGCTACGAGTCCGATGGCGCAAGTTTCGTCTCGATCCGACGTGTGTACACAAAGTTGCAGCGTGTTCCAAAACTGACGGATACGGGGCGGTGTCGGCGGATACGCGTTGATTCCGGTGTGCACGCACATCCAAATCAACTTCTCCGATTTCCTACACGTCCGTATCAACGTCGCGCACGTTTTGGTAAAGACCGCGTGCGACCAAGTCGTCCCGTTTGGCGGGACGTACCCAGTTCCGGGGTGAATCGGGTCGTTATTTTTTCTGTATTTGGATCGCGGGCCGCGATCGCCACAGGACGCGATGCTCCGAGCGGGTTGCACGGGCACCGAGATGGTTACATAGTCTACACGACGCAACTGACGGAATTGAAATCGAAATTACGAGGTGAGAGAAATGGTTACCTGAACAGAGCTCGAAAAACCAAACTTCTCCGTGTCCGACACGTGTCCGACACGAGTCCGAGGGCTGTGTCCGTGTCCTGTCCGCGTCCACGGCGACCCTAGGGTTGCTGGAGACCGGCCGGGGCGGGTCGCTGGAGGAGGACGGCTAGGCGCTGGCCGGTCGGGGAGTGGCCGGGCTGGGTCGGCCCGATCTGGTCGAGGAGTAGAGGGAGCTGGGCAGCGCTGGTGAGGGCGGGGCACGGCGGGGAAGCGGCTGCGCTGCGGTGGCGCGACGAGGTGGAGGAGGAGGTCGGGGGCCAGCGGAAAGCTCAGCTCCGGCCAGGGGCGGCGGAGGAGCGGGGTGGCTGGGAGAGGGCGGAGGTTGAGGAGAGAGGAAGAGGAGCTGGGAAGGAGGAGGAGGAGGAGCTGGAGAGGAGGAGGCGGGCTGAGAGAGGGGATGCGGAGGCGGCGAGGGGGTCCGGCGAGAGGGGAAGTCGGGGGCGGACGCGGGCGGCTGGGCGGAGGAGAAGTGGGAGAGAGGGAAGGAGGCAAGGAGAGAGGGAAGGTCGGGGGAGCCAGCGGGGGGGAAGAGGGGACGACGCCGGCGGGAGTCGGCTCCGGCGAGGGCTCGCCGCCGGCGGGGGGGGGGGGGGATCGCTGCGGGCTGGGGGGGGGGATTAGAAATTTAGGTTTTTCTTTTATTTTATTTTATTTTTCTTTTATAGAAAAATTATATTAATTTAATATGTAAAATATCTATAGATATTTTTAGGATATTTTGGGATATTTTCGGGATATTTTCGGGTGGGTCCCGTCTCCAAATGGACGGCGCAGGTTCACCGGCCAATGAGGGGGTGACACCTTGCACTGCAATTTGCAGGAAAGTCCCTGTAATTTCATAAATTGCGTAAAGTCCTAGTTTTGGGAAATTGCGCAATTACGAAATTGTCTGGGAAACACCCGATTCCTGAAAATGCTAAAATTCAAAGAATTGAAGGAAAAAGCTGTGCGAGGGTCCTGAGGGGGTGGGGGTGAGTCTGGGCAGGGACTGGGTCTGGTTTCTGGGGGATACGGGTCACCGTATTTATTAATTAATAAATACTGCGCACGGTGTTCTCTAATTATTTAGAGGCAGGTAGGGCCATAATTTTTCTACGGTGTCAATATACTAAATGTAGTATACTCAGTGTAGAATATTAACGTATTTTTGTTTGGGCAAAACAGGTGCAGGTTGACCTCAAATCTCTAGGGGTACAGAGATGGGTAAAGAGCAGGAAAATAAAATAGGAAATAATTACGGACGATTGTAACGATATTTGTGCGTCTCAAACGAGGCTCATTCTAGCACATCTGTGAGTTGCACAAAGTTCAGGAAAATAGTCTGACATGTCTAGGACAGGTATGTGAACTTTGTTCGGGGATAACAGTCATGCTAAAGCTCCAAATAATTAGGAGATGGACAGGTGCACAAGTCAACAGGATATGTAGGAAAATAAATTAATAAATTGCAATAAATCCTAAATTGTTAAAATAATCCTAAAAATACTGAAATCTGGTCGAGGGGGTTTACAACGTCGAGGTATCCAAGTGTTTGAAGCCATTGGTCTACTCTGGTTAATATAGGTCGTGTATAAAGGCACTACAAAATAGACTTGAAAGTTGGTTCAATTTTTTTTTTATAAGTTTTTTATTCTAAATTTTATTCAGGACTAGTCAAAATATTTATTATGACTGTTAAAATTTTGACACTCCTTTCAACAGTTCATTAAACTGTATATTTTATTTAGTACTATCAAAATTTTGACAGTCCAACCTATTAAAAAAATTATTAAAAATTTGACAATTTTAATAAATATTTGAACTAGTCTAGAGTAAATTTTTGATTGAAAAATTTATTAAAAAATTGAACCTGTTTCGAGTTTTTTTTATTGCCTTTATCAAGTGACTTAATATAGCACATGTTCCAGTGTCTACAAGAGGAACATGTTCAATGCTTCTTCTCTTTTCATGGGTTACATTTAAGACTTCAATCCTGCACGAAGTCCATTCCTATTTGGTAGTTGTCTCATTTTAAAGATCATTTATATAGGAACTCCAAAAATTAATTAGACTAGTTCAAATTTTTTTTTTATTTAAAAATTTATCAACGAAGATATTGTTTGAGGTTGGTCCAATTTTTTTTTCTTCAGAAATTGAAATAATTGTCAATATTGTGACAGTCCTAAATAATAGTTCTGTAAAAAAATTGACAGTCCTTCATATTGAAAGGACTATCAAATTCTATGAAAAAAATTATAGAAGAAAGAGGATAGAAGAGAAGCAACAGCATGGACGAGATGCGGGAGCAGACGGCGGCGACGGGGTGCAGGGGCAGGCAGCGGCGAGGGCGGACGGCGGCGAGCGAGCGACAGCAGCAGCAACGGCAGCAGTGGGGTCAAGCGGCCTTCGCCTCTACCTCCTCCCCTGCCGCGACGCCTCCTCCTCCTCCTCTCCCGCCTCCTCCCACCTCCTCCAGCCTCCGTCTCCTCCTCCTCCGCCCCCGCCTCCCGCCGGCTCCTCCTCCTCCTCCTCCTCCTCTGGCGGTTGGGGTTGATGTTAGGATTAGGATTAGAATTTGGGATGGAAGAGAGGAAGGATTGGACTATCTTGAATAAATTTTGGACTGTCCTAAGTATAAGTTACAAAAAATTTGACTATCCTAAAGTCCTAAGCAATTTTAAAAATATCTATAGAATTAGCCATTTTAAACCAGCTTGACTACAGAAATTTAAATAGGAACTCACAAATAAGAACTATAAAAAATTTCAAGAACGCCTAACATACCGCAGGAAGCGACCACGCGGCTGAAACCGAGGCCACATACCTCCACCCCACCCCCACCCCCACCCACGCACCCCACCAATTGTATTTTTTTTTTGTCTAGACTCTCAAAAAAAATCAAACGGATGAGATGCCCTAAAAAAAAAAAAAAAACCACTGTTGAGATGCCTACATTTGTTAATGGCCGAGAAGTCACGTGTTCCTCCAGGATTTTTGATTTTAAACAGCAACTCAGTCTTACTCACAAAAAACAGCTGTTCAATTTTCAAACACTAATAATATCCGCGCTGACCTGAGCTAATAACATGGTAGGTAGGCATACTGCACTTCCCTCGGTCATCAGGCTACGCGGAACAGAGCGTTGACAAAAATATAAACTGTCCATGAACTTGATCAATTTACCGACAAGTTCCCTCCGCCATGGAGGACTTTCAAGCTTGAACTTGATTTAGAATGCGTATCTTAGTAAGAACAGAGGAATTTCTTAAAGATGGACAGAAAGCTTAGAATAAGTCAGTCATTCCAGTAGGGAGAAATTTCCAAATCATCCAATCACTCAAATCAGTCTGTATTCACAAATGGGTGAAGATGATCCTAACGAATAAGAAATATTGTACAAAATGGGAGGAGAAAAGAATACACATCAAGCCACCAAACTTCACGGTCAGGATGGAGGCGGCAAGCAAGAACGAGCATAAAAAGCAGCTCAGAAATGCATCACCGTCGAGCTGAGGCGGAGCAGAGGCTCCAGCGCGCCGGGAGCGAACTTCCTCGCAAAGAGAAAACACACGGAGGTCGGCTTGGAGTTGTAAGTACACGCGGTGCCGTTGTTCCTAATGGACTGGATGAACCCCTCTGTTATGCTCGCCCGGCCGTACGTCGCGGGATGCGCACCTCCTCTCGACCAGTCCACCCACGTCACGCTCCGGTTCGCGTTCAGGGACCCACGGAACATGTTCAAGTAGGTGGGGATGTAGTGCTCGTCGGGGTAGCACGAAGGCCTGCAGTACCTCCTGAAGAGGGAGTAGTACTTGGTGTCGGCGACTATGTCGATGGCCAGCTCGCGGTTGAGCTCGAACCACTCGGACCCTTTCCTCCACTCGCTGAGCTGGATGTCCGGCCTCATGAGGCTGCTGTATCGGCCCCGGCCGTGCTTGGAGTCCTCGTCGTAGGAATCGACGAAGCTGCTCTCCGAGTTCGTGAGGTATTTGTAGACGGTAGGGAAGTTGAATACGGGTATGCAGCTCTCGGAGAGCAGCACGAAGCGCTCGTTGGAGAAGTCGAGCAATGCGTTTGCCAGGAGACGCTTCTCGGCATCGACTAGACCTACAGTTCCCCATCTGACCACCTGAATAGAGAGCAAAGAAAAGTTACAATCAAGTT
Source organism: Iris macrosiphon (assembly GCA_036927795.1). Classification (NCBI taxonomy): domain Eukaryota; kingdom Viridiplantae; phylum Streptophyta; class Magnoliopsida; order Asparagales; family Iridaceae; genus Iris; species Iris macrosiphon. The sequence goes on from JAYESA010000016.1 coordinate 147,132,545, forward strand.
TTATAGAAAGCTCAAATAGGAACTCAAAATAAGAATTTACAATATACTTAAAAAAAACTCAAATAGGATAGGAATTCAAAATAAGAACTTACAATATAGTTTATGACACGCGGACTTATTTTCCTGTTTAGACCCTTAAAAGAAATCAATGAATGAGATACATGTAATCCAACGGTTTTTCATTGCCGATTTTAAAAATTAGTAACTCGTGAGTTACTCTAGGATTTTTGTTCTATATACAATGAGAAACTATCATTTGCTCAGTAAAAGAAAAAACCTGACATTCCCGGAACGCAAGAGAAAATCAAAAGTACAAAAAGCCATAACCTAGCTTCCTATTTTGATTATTTTACTTCTCCATGCTTGATGCTTTATATAGAAATTTTTTTTTATCATAAATAGAAAAGGCTTGTCAGGAAATCCAACCGAGTTCTTCAAGAAATCTAATGTCTGACTAAAAGAAGATTGGTATAGCTAAATATACTGTCCTACATTGTTTATTCCACGTAGACACATCGGCGCGTTTAAAATACACAACTCCACAGAAAAAAGCATAAAAGGTTCAAACAATGACGTTAATATGTTGAAGACGATGCAAATTGACATTTGACGGTCCAACTAATTGACAGTGTCTTGCATCAAATTAACAAGTGAAACCTATGAACAACTAATGACATCAAGGCATAAACATAATATATTCCAGTTGCAAGGAAGAAGAAAAGAAGGAATTCCTATAAAATATAACTCCTCGAAATGTTCTGTCCATGTGAGCAATCTCATATTAACAATTCTCCCAAGAATAATCTTCGCACGACCTACTTACATAAACAAAGAAGAGGCCATGTTCATATGTGTGACAAGCTTTGAAAACTATATTACTTACTATATTCTTCATGTCTAAAGCTTCTTATAACAATCCTGCAATTTACTCTAGATCAATGGTTTTAGTATGTTATTTCATTTTCTTCACTAAGCAGAGCCAGCATAGGGGTTAGTCCGACAAGACTTCGGGTTTGGACATCCCTTCTCCTCTGCTAGGGCAACCCCTCAGGCTCAGCGTGACCCTACAAGAGGTCGGAGTCGCGGGTGACCCCTGAGGACTGGCCCACAATAAGGGTTGAGGAATAACCAAAATTAGTTCCGGATAACACAACGCAACCCCCAGGGTTGGCCATGTCGCCAAGCTATTGTGTTACTAGCGGATTATCAGTTGTGTCCGAAACTTACCAATATGAGTGTTTTGACACATTATTGACTCTTAAAAATTTGAAATTTTCTATTGTGAGTAGAACACACAGCATCAATTGATAGATACCTCGCTGGGGATCTGGCGGCCGTAGAAAGTGGAGGCTTTCGAGACGTTGAGCTTGTAGTCCGGCAGGCTGTGCACGTACACTGAGTACAGCCCCTCGTGCCCGTCGAAGAACCTCTCCCACAGAGGGACGAGCGGCAGGGCCCCCCTGGTCATGAACATGAAAGCCACCTTCGGGACCCTCTCGAAGGGGTACTCCTCCCTCATCGGCACCATCGACGCCCTCCAGAAGAGCTCGTCGTCGGTCATCCCGTGCGCCAGGTGGGGCGGGGACACGAACCGCTCCATCCCCGAGCACTCCCTGTCGCAGCTCGCGGCGTACATGGTCTTCGGGAAGAAGAGCTCGGAGTGGGTCGTGAAGTAGCGGGTGAAGTGGGCGCTCACCGAGAGGCCCAGGACGATCCCGGCCATGAAAATTACGAGGGTCGACACGGTCTTGATGAGTCCGGTCGACCATTCGTTCTTTGGGGACGGAGGGAAGTAGTCTACTTCTTTTTCGTCAGCTCTATTCTTCAAAATCGGCTTCATTTTGGATTAAACCAAGCTTAAACTCTTCAAAGATCCTTTCTTTTTTAGTTGTCCGCCAACGCTTTCAAATTCCCAAACTTTCTCCCAAATCTGGGCTCAGAATGTCTCAATTTTCCGAAAGATTCGATCTTTCTGATCTTAACTGAAGCCAAGAAGCCAAATTGAACGGAAAAGAAAACCCTAAAAATTTCCTGAATCAGAATCGTGAAGAACACAAGAGATCTTTCCCGAACCGACGAAACTGACCTCGAATATAGAGGGGCTATGTGATCTGGAGCTGTGGTGGTCGACCTCGGCGAGGATATTGGGATTTCGATGGGAGCAGAGATGGGATTTTTATAGGGGGAAGAGGACGCGTAGAAGTAAGCTCCGGACTCGGTTCCTCCTCTTACTGCGTCCAGTCTCGACCGAGACTACGGAGAACGCCGAAGCGATAAGAGGTTTTCCCAAAGACCTGTGTTGATAAGGAAACTCCCAAATAGGAACCATGAAATGTGACCGCAAATAGGTATATGCGGCCGAGCCGAACCGAACCGAACCGAACCGAACCGAGCCGAGCCGAGCCGAGCCGAGCCGAGTTCTGCTTATTTAGGCCATGAAAACTAACGAGCCGGGATTGGGACATGATCTTCAACACTTTATCGACGCAAAGTTCGACTTGCTCCAACTCGGCTACGGGATTAGCCTGCCCCCTCTTAATTGTGTTCAGCTACGCAAGAGAGAGGACACGCAATAAAAAAAAATAAAAAAAAAATTGTTGATGCGAAAAACAAACATATGCGATTTTTTTGTGTGGTGGTAAAACGATATCAAATTGGTGCCAATTGAGTAACCGAATTCTCTAACTGTAAATAACTTTGAGGTCTTTGTCTCCCAATCAGGACCCGCTACATCTGACAAGACTTCGGACTAAGAAAATCCTTCTCTGCTAGGACAATTCTTCAGATTCAACGTAATCCAATAAGTGGTCGGGGCCACATATGACTCCCCATGATCGATCCACAATAAGAGTCAAAGGACAATCAGAATTAGCTTTGGATAATGCAACCCAATCTCCCGGACCGGCTCTGCTTTCAATTAAAGTAGATACATAATGGTACTTCCATCAGGGAAGTTCCTCTGCATTCCCCCTAATGTTTTCGTCATGGGTGTGCATGCCATCGTCGGCTGGGGTGACCAAGTAATGACTACTTCACAAGTTCCGGCAATGGAAGCCTTTGGACTGTCCTTCTCTACTCCCGTAGCTACCACATCTAGCGTGATACTTAGTGGAACTAATATCATCTTTTTACAACAATGAACGTTCCACCCAACATTGTCTTCGTCGAACTTCAATGTAGATCCTCATATAATGTTCCAGATGTTCCTAGAGACTGAGTCAAGTTCGACATGATCACGCTCGGCTCGTTCACGACATGAAACTAAAGATCCGAGATTGGGACATGATATTCACCAATTATCGAGACAATGCTCGACATGTTCAGAAGTCAAGCTCAACCTACTCGAGCCCAGCTAAGGTCTGAGAGCTTCGTAAACTTGAATTAAAGTCACTATCATGACGAGGTGTATTAAAAAAAAGTCAAATCTCAAATGCATTTTTTTCTAAAAGAAATCTTGCAGTTCGATACACTAGGAAGCTCTTCGCGGACTTCTCATGTCCATCCTCTACTCAGCCATTTCGGATTAAGAAGATGTTCGATGAAAGTGTTGAATATAGGACAGAGAAGGAGAAAGAGTGAAGTTCTTGTCTTTCTACTAGGTCCTTCTTTCGAGCCTTCAGATCAACTCGTTGGGGAACGAAAGTTCTGGTTCTACGCGAGCTATATCTCCCTCTACTGCTGATATTTAAGAGTAATTCTTGATCCCATAAGACATGTTTTGGGTACATATTTGCTCCTTATTGTTTTGTACATGTGATATAGGTCATTCTTAAGTTTGGTTTGAAAATTGTTGTGGGTAGCTTTTGACAACATGTGAGAGGTTGATGCTAAAAATTGTCTAAAATTGAACTTATTTTTAATAAATAATTTGATAAGTTGTTACCAAATAGTTTTGGACTGCTCTTAAAAAAGAAGTAAAAGTAAATCTCCTATTAGCAATTCTATATCCAACCTTGTTAGGTTGTGTATTTTGACTTGTTTTGTACCGGAATAGATACACATGGAAGACGGTGGAGCTCAAATTTCCCCTATGAATTTTAGGAAAAATACACAGAGATTTTTCATAATTTCATAAAAATATAGGTATAACCAGGAAAGTCTTAGGTTCAAATTTAGGACTTTCATGTTAGAATCATACTTTTTTTTATTATGAACAACATTAGCATCCTAGATCCGCACCTGGTTTTGTATCATGTAACTTGAGTCGAACAATTAAGAAGGATCATATAACTTCAGACGAACATAGCGTGAGAATAGTCCTAATCAAGTTTGAAACAAATCAACAAATATTGATTTTATTATTGGATATTGTAAAAGAGCAATACAATTATAAAAAAATATAGATGAAAAACGGATTCATATCCGTATAGAAGTAGGAGAAGAATTCCTAAAACTAATTAGTATATAATCCTAAATCTAATCTAATTAATCTTAACACTCCCCTTCAAACTCATGTTGGGTCAAACAACATTAGTTTGTCCAATAGAAACTGAAATCGCGGTGTGGGGTGTAACTTTTGTAAAAAAAAATAAACTGCCAGTTGTTCAACTGAAGTCACATAGTGCCTTTCAAAAACTAAAATATGTGTTGTTAACAGGTTGGCTTGCGTGCAGTAGGGGCTGAAGGTGGAAGTTGTAGGACAGTGAGGGAGCGTAGGATCCTTCTGCGTGGACTGTAGGATACTGCGCGTACGTTGGACGATGGGCCTGCATTGACGAATGAAAGCCTGGTCTCGAATTTTGTATGGCGTATCCCATGTAGGGATAAAGATACTCTTGCGGACCAACAATTGATGATGAAGTTGTTCCGTACATCTGATTGTAGTAATGTGATGTCATTTGAGGATTATAAACGTCTTGTTGCTATGCATAATCACTTGGGTAGGCCATGTACCCAAATGGGATATGATACATGACTGGAGAGGGGGGAGGGGCATCTGAGCCGACACTTGGCTATATTATGGTCCCGTTGCTTGTGGTGGGCCCTGTTGAGTGCTTCTAACTTTATTTCGGCCAGTTGAAACAGAAAATGCACATGCAGAGGGGCCAACGAAGGCGGGCTGACGCTGGAGCTGGAGCTGGAGCTATAACTGAGTAATACGATGCTGAATATCTGTCGATATCTGAGTACTATCAACAATGTGAGCCTGAGGTGCTGGAGAACAAGACAGGGAGGAACCCTTTGTCTTCATCCGCTCGAGGAATTGAGTTTTTAAATATGGGTGTAGCAAAAAAAAATCATTCATTGAGTGTCCAAACTTTTGACAGTGAGCACATATCTTACCAAATCGTTGACTAGCATAACAGGTGGTAGTGGAATGACCAAGCTTTCCTCAATAGGTACATGAAGGACGAAGAGAAGTGGAAGCAACAGCAAGAACAGTCTCAGAACCTGAATTCAGTGTAAAGGTATCAGTAGAAAGAGAACGCAGACGAGTCTCCTCAGTTGTAAGCTCAGAGATGGCAGCATCTAGGATGGTATTATTCTGAATGATCCGACCGCTTGCGGACTAAATTTTGGGATGCAGGACCATGAAAATTAAAAAAGCTGTCGACGTTCTCGACAAGTGTGTTAGCGTACAGAATCAGGACCAATACCCTCCAATTTTAGTAGCTCTCGCCAGTAATCCCGCATCAATGTGGCGAACTCATGAATAGTGTGATCCCCCTGTCTGGCGGCCGATGTCTCGGTGATCAACTGATACTCCTGAGCTCCACTCGACTGAACAAACTGAGTAGTAAAATGGTCCCATAATAAAGCAGTGGATGAGATATTCTCAAGATCTCGACGAAGTGATCGATCAACAGAAGATATGATGAAAGCAACGATCCGCTCATCGTGGTCGTCCCAAGTGTCCTGAACGATACAAATTGTATTTTGAGTCTCAGCTTTATCATCGGCAGTGGGATCAGAAGGCCTCAGAATAGAACCATCAAGATGACCGAGAAGACGGCGACCACGTAGAGTGGTGCGGACTGATGCAGTCCACTCAGCCCAATCATGAGAAGAGGTCAACGAAAAATCAGTGGAAGTCGAAAGAAAATCTCGAAACTTCTAAGATGAAGGCATTTTTTTTACAAATCAACCAATAATAATAATAATAAGCAATAAAGAAAGAAAGAAAAAACTTTTGTGCTAAGATGAGTACAAAATCTTTGTGCTCCGTACCTTTTTGCTAAGGTGAGCATAGAAGCCATTTTTTGTTGCTAACAAAACATAAAGAACTTCCTTTGATATTCTCTGGTCACGTCTTAGTCTTTGAATAACGAGAACTATAGAGGATCAATTATTGAATCTGTTAAAACATCAGCACCACTTGAGAGCAGAGCTGAAGATCGAAGAAGAGACGATGACGACGTGTCAACGATGGCAGGCTCATGAAACAAGGTTCTGATACCATGAAACATATCAACAAATATTGATTTTATTATTGGATATTGTAAAAGAACAATAAAACTATGAATATATATATAGATGAAAAATAAATTTATATCCGTATAGAAGTAGGAGAAAAAATATGTATCCTTAGAGAAAAAAAATTCTAAATCTAATTTGTATATAATCCTAAATCTAATATAATTAATCTTAACAAAGTTAATAGAATCGACAAAGTTGAGTACTTGTCTTTTTTCGCTAGTAAAACTTTGTTCCTAAGTTTAGGAATCGATAACAATTAGTCAAGCCGAGTCTAGTCGAACAAGACGCAAATTCGCATGGGAGGAATCATCACTACTGGTTTTGCTCTCTTGCTTCCTCCAACCGATTGATGAGTGTTTGTCTATGTTGACATCTTCTATTGACGTGCGCTGGCCTCTAGTTTATGGACTGCTGAGTTTTCTTGTGGAATATTAAATTTTTCATCCAACTCTAAGGCTAAATTACAACTTGATATCCTAAGTTATTCAAAATTTTCAACTCGATACATTCAACTTTTATAGCTATCGACTAAAAAATTTGACGAAACTATTGGCCCTCCCCTCTTGCTCCCCCACCCCCACGGGCTACACCTCCCCGCAACCCGCCACCGCAGTCCCCCCCTCCCCGTCGCGCCCCCAACTCCTCTCTCGCTCTTTCTCCGCCCGCGGCGGCGGTGGCAGCAGTCCGCAGCGGAGAGAGGAAGGGGCGTGTGAGACTCATCTCCTTATTCCGTATACCTGCTTGAGATACGTGTATTATACACGTGTATCTTGCTTTTATGTTTATTGCTTGCTTTATGCTTATTGCCATTTCATATATTGTTTGAGATCTTTATGTAAAGTTTTCTTGAATGCATGCTTTGGGTCGTTGGGTATTTGATTTTCTTATGAGAGGCTAGGATGTACCCGGGTGAGGGGCACGAATCATGATTCAATGGCCACAAGTCAACCCTTTGGCTATATAAACCCAACCCTTTCTCTTCCTTTCACTTTTCTTTTCTTTTCTTTTCTTTTCCTTTCCTTTCTCTTTCCTTCTTCCTTCAGCTGGGAGTAGTAGCAGCAACCGAGCTTGGTCCTGGCAGTGGGTTGAAATCTTGGTATTAGTTGCTAGTAGACTTACTCGTAGGCAAGTACATCTTGCCAAGCGAGTGAACCCCTGATTGAGAGCTTCTTGATAAACCTAAAACTCGTATTTAACTGTTAACTTAGCTATTTGCATATTTTTTGATAGCTTAGAACTGTGATGAATTGCATGTTGTAGTTAGAATTTATTTTTTTGTTACTTTTGTTTTGGTTGCCTTTGATTCGGAGTTCTTTGGAGAATTGAGTTTCAAGAAATAAGTTGGAGCACATGAGTGCTGACCAGAGAAGAGACAGTGCTAAAATATGCAAGAGTCTTGACGGCGTATTTATACGCCAAACACCCTTGGGCGCACTGTGTGCTGACCCATTATTGCTCGCGTACTTTAGTATTGCGTTCATCTCTTCCATAAAAAAGCCAAGGGCTTAGACATACTTGATGTATTTTATGAGAATTCTCTTGGTCAGACCCACGTGCGTACGCTTCTCAAGCTTTTCCTCAAATTTAGAGAAAGGTATGCCAAGTCTTCTTGTTGGCATACTCTTCTGTCAACTTTCCACTTGAGTGGATAAGCACCAACTTGGCATCTCGATATTCGTGTTCTTGACTGTCGTGTAGATACTCTTGGAGATTTTGTTTTATCGTTTTCCTTGGCGTATTTTTAGTACGCCTATCTTGCAGAGTTCAAACTCAAGAATAGTACGCCAGTCCCCTTCATGAGTGGCAGTATTAACAAAAGTACGCCAACCCCAAAGTGTTGGGCGTACTCTTTCTAAAATCCCCTCGTGCGTATAATTGCCCTGATCCCTCAAGACTCGTCCAATGACCAATAATAGTATGCCAAGTCTTCTATTGGCATATAATTTCTTGTGTACTTTCCTCGATGTGCGAGCCTTGACTTCTATACTCCTCAATTTTTGAGTTCTCGTCTGCTGTGCCATATTGGATTTGTGTGCCTTGTCTTTTAGTAGACCTTCCCATGCTTGTCAGGATACGCTAACCTAGCTACTGGCCTACTTCGTGAAAGTATGCCAAGTTATTGGTACGCGTACTTTCATGGTCGTACGTCGTAGCTGCGTGAGCGTACTTTAATATAAAAGTACGCCATCCTTGTCCAGCATGCTTTTGTATCAGAGTACGTCAAGCTTGTCCTGACTAGTGATTGTATGTCTGTCACGCCCCAGTCCCAAAATATGTAGGACTAGGAATACGTAACATGTCCAGCCGTATGTATATGAACTCCAATATATGGAAATCATATACACACGTACGTTGTGCATGAATATTCAAATCCACAAGTGGTAATATACTGTCACAACAAGTCACACATAATCTATATCTCATCCACAGCACAATAATCAGTAGAAATAAAGAGTTGAATAATACTGGATATCCAAAAAGAGTATCAAGTCTGATAGTAGGGTGAAAACAAATCCACTACAATACGACAATACTGCAGTAGCAACAAAATCTCTAAACAGTGGAAATAAATCACAGATACTCTGAGGGTAAGATCTCCTCAGCCTGGTAAGTAGAGTCAGGTCCAGGTCCGTACTCCTGTGGATACTCCTGCTCGTCCATATCTGGAAAGGGACCAGGTCCTCAGAGGGACGTAACAAGATACATAATAACGTGCCAATAAAGTACTGAAGTATAAATATCCCATGGGTCGCCTAACTGTCTAAGTGAATGCAGTTTGAGAACAACTTTCCAACACGTGGGCTATCTGGCCAATAATGGGATTGGCATGACTCTCTCGGAGAATCAGAGGCCTCAAGGCATACCATCTTTTGAACGGCAGAGGCCGCCTGTAAATATATAGTGGTCATCATCACCCGTTTCTCCGGTGGAGAATCCGGACGTACAGGAAAAAAAGTGCAAAGGAGCCCAAACGCCTTACTTGTTGTTCTCCCCACCCCATGCTCTAAATATGTCATATCTATGACACGATAAGAACCTATAAATAACTGCCAGGTCTTCTAGCATACAAAGTTTCTATCAGCAGTCATCCCTAACGCACGGCTCATACGTACAGGAGGCCAGACCTGTCACACAGTTCATGATCTATATGAGACTCACAACTCGTGTAACAACTGTGTCTCGGCCAATGAATCTAATGATGCTCCATAATACTGGGGTGGTCTCATAAAGTAGGTCCAAGAATCTACAAAAATAAACATCTATATAAGCAGAATTAAAATATGCATGTATCAACTGGAATGTAAATAATAGTACAATGGCAATGTATACTTGCCGAACAAAAGTTCTGTATAGTGCACGTTCAAAGCAGCGCAAATTTTAGTGAAAAGAAGAATTATAACTAGGGTTTGGGAAAGTTGTGATATATATAGAGATCTAAGGCGGTGGGGAAACTTAGTGTTTAAGAAACTACTGCCGCTGCTGTTTCTTCCTTTCATTGGTTTAGGTTTCGGCTGAGGGTTGTTTAGTAATAATAGGTAAAGAGGCGGTGGGGGATGAGCCACATGCGAAAAAGGGAATGAATATACGCGGGGGTTGCTTTACGCGCGGGTGAAAGGAAATTTAAACGGTGGGATGGGTTTACGCGCGGATGAAATAAGAGGTGTTGGAGTGGTTTTACGCACGGGTGAAAGAGCAAAGTTGGTTTGCTACTGCTGCTGCTGATTTCTTACTTTACGCGGGTTTGGGTGTAAGCGGGTAGTGGGATTAGGAGTTGTGGTTTGGGTTTCAGGTTGAGATCCAAATAGGAAATTCTTTCTAATTATTTATATATATATATAGAAAATTTTAAAATTATATTAGTGCATACGGTTAAGCTATCTACGGTCCAAAGGGTCTCCTACATGGAATAATTTATAATGGCCCTATAAATCCCCTAGATGCACAAACATCTTAAATAAATATTGGATAAAATCTATTTTCTCTATTTAGCTCATAACTACTATAATTAAATAAGTAATACGGTTTATAAAATTATGGGTCTTATATTCTACCCAACTTATAAAAAATTTGTCCTCGAAATTAAAACTAAGCCATGGTAGCAAGTCAAGGATGGTATAAGGTATAAATTAACAAAGTAATTTCATACCTTGGTCAATGAATAGGTTCGAAAAATGTTGGCGCATGTCATCCTCGTGTTCCCAGGTAGATTCTCCTGGCGCGCCATGCCTCCATGCTACGTGGACCAAGGGAATAGACTGGTTCCTCAATATTTTCTCTCAACGATCAAGGATTCATACGGGTTGCTCTTGATATGACAAGCTCGGCCCAATGGTGATCTCCGAATGGTCGAAAACATGACTGCTGTCTTCCATATATCGCCTGAACTGCGACGCATGGAATACGTCATGTACTCCCTCAAGTGAAGGTGGTAGCGCAAGTCGATACGCCACTTCTCCGACTCTCTCTAGGACGTCAAATGGTCTAATATACCTTGGACTTAAATTGCCACATCCTCCGAATCGAATGGTGCCTCTGGTAGGTGATATCCTCAAGAAGACATGACCGTCCTCTTTAAACTCCAAAGGACGACAATGAATGTCTGCCCATTGTTTCTGCCTATCTTGTGCTGCTCGCAAGTGTCTTTGTATCTTCTTAACTGTCTCAACGGTGTTGACCACTAACTCTGGTCCCAAAATTTGTCGTTCTCCCACGTCACTCCAACATACAGGAGACCTACACTTCCTTCAATATAATGCTTCAAACGGAGCCATCTGGATGCTCGCCTGATAGCTATTGTTATAGAAAAACTCCACAAGATGTAGTTGGTCCTCCCATGATCCTCCAAAGTCTAACATACAAGCCCTCAACGTATCCTCCAATGTCTGAATAGTACGTTCTGACTGACCATCTGTTTGCGGGTGATAAGATGTACTGAATTTCAGACGAGTTCCAAGACTCTCTTGTATGCTTCTCCAAAAGTGTGATATAAAGCGCGAATCCCTGTCTGATACAATGCTGACTGGTATGCCGTACAATCTTATGATCTGCCTCATATATAAGTCAGCCAAAGCTTCTGTAGATTGGCCAACTCTAAAAGGCAAGAAATGGGCTGACTTGGTGAGTCTATCTACTATTACCCATACTGCATCTCTACCACTTGGACTCTTGGGAAAACTCGTGACAAAGTCCATAGTGATGTGCTCCCACTTCTACTCTGGAATCAGAAGTGGTTGCAATAATCCTGCTGTCCTTTGGTGCTCCGCCTTTACTTGCTGACATACCAAACATTTAGCTACAAATTGAGCTATCTCTCTTTTCATCCCATGCCACCAAAAGTATTGTCGTATATCACGATACATTTTGGTGCCTCCAGGATGAATATAATATATCGAACTATGAGCTTCTTTTATCAGCTCCTGTCAAAATTCTCTATTGGGAACATATAGACGATTACCACATCGTAATGTCCCGTCATCATGAATTCGCAGTCCTGTTTGTTCTCCGGCCTCTGTTCTTTCCTTTAATCTTCTGAACCTGGCGTCTGTAGGCAATGCTGCCTTGATTCTTTCTACTAGTGATAATTGTACTTGCAGGTTGGCTAGTGTCCCGTCTGCTCCGGGTAATATCACTTCAATACCAAGACCTTGCAAGTCCTTCAATAATTCCCTCTGTGTGGTTAAGAAATAAGCTGTTGGTTTCTGGCTTAATGCGTTTGCTACAACGTTAGCCTTGCCTGGATGATAACGTAACTCTATCTCGAAATCTTTCACCAACTCGAGCCATCGACGTTGCCTCATATTTAACTCCTTCTGTGTGAAGACATACTTGAGGCTTTTGTGGTCTGTATAAATTTCCACTTGTTCCTCATATAAATAATATCTCCATAGTTTTAGAGCAAATACAACGGCTGCAAGTTCCAAGTCATGGGTTGGATAATTTTTCTCATGCACTCATAACTGTCTAGATGCATATACAATTATCTTGTCATGCTGCATCAATACGCATCCCAAACCTTTCCCTGAGGCGTCACTGTAAATCACATATCCTCCTGATCCTGATGGAATAGTCAATACTGGTGCTGTAGTCAGTCGCTTCTTCAATTCCTCGAAAGCGGCTTGACACTCGTTGGTCCATATGAACTCTTGATCCTTGCAAGTTAACCGAGTCATAGGTGTTGCTATCCGTGAGAAGTTCTCTACGAACCGTCGGTAATATCCCGCAAGTCCAAGGAAACTCCTCACCTCCGCTGCTGATTTAGGAACATGCCATGTCTTGACTGCCGAAATCTTCTCTGGATCAATAGAGATACCATCTCCCGTAACGGCATGCCCAATAAATGAGACTCTGTCCAAGAAGAACTCACATTTACTGAGCTTCGCATATAATTGTTCTCTCCTCAATGTCTCTAGAATAATCCGCAGGTGCTTTTCGTGCTCTTCGTGGCTCTTCGAATAGACAAGTATATCATCTATGAAGACGACCACGAATTGGTCCAAATACTGGTGGAAGACTCGATGCATTAGGTCCATAAAGATGGCTGGAACATTGGTCAATCCAAATGGCATGACCAGAAACTCGTAGTGCCCATATCTTGTCCGGAATGCGGTTTTCGGAATGTCCTCCTTTCGTACCTTCATATGGTGATATTCCGATCTCAAATCTATTTTTGAGAACACCTTGGCTCCATTAAGTTGATCAAATAGGTCATCAATGCGTGGCAGTGGATATTTATTCTTTACTGTCACTGCATTTAAGGCTCTATAGTCAATGCACATACGTACTGACCCATCCTTCTTTGGTACAAACAACACTGGTGCTCCCCAGGGTGATGCACTTGGTCGTATGAAACCTTTCTTTTCTAGTTCTTTCAACTGTGTCTTTAGCTCATCCATCTCCTTCTTCGTCAGTCTATAAACATGTGATGCTATGGGTGCGGCTCCCGGTGTCAATTCAATCAAAAACTCTACATCTCAGTCTGGGGGTAGGCCTGGTAATTCTTCTGAAAAGACGTCTTAGAATTCTGAAATAATGGGATGGTAGATAACATCGTCCATTGTGAGCTGCATACCATCAAGGATTTCTGTGGATCCTCGTGCAAACTCAAGTTCAGGCTGGCCTAGTACCTTAAAAGAATGCTTCCTCCAAAGCAATCGAAGAAAGCGTGTCACTTGCTCAGCCAGTCCATTCCAAGTACAATATCAAAAATTGGCATAGGAAGGACTTAGAGTCGGGCGTTCATCTCTCTGCCACGTATCACTATAGGACACGATCTACAAATTCTACTAATAGGTACAACTCCTCCTCCGGTAAGAATTCTAACACAACTAGATAAGGATGTAGGGGTTATGTTGTGTTTGGCAATAAAACTAGATGATATGAATGAGTGGGTGGCTCCCGTATCAAACAATGTCACAGCAGAAAAAGTAAAAGCAAGAGTGATACCTGCTATGACATCAATCTCCTGATCCGTGTCATCCACTTCCATTGCAAAAGTTTGCCTATTCCTCTGCGGTTGTCCATGTCCGGCTTTCATATATTGTTCTTCCTGGGTAGGTAGCGGTGGTCCTCGCTGAAATCCTCCTGCTGCTGGAGGTCGGGGTGCTCCTGGTCTAGCCATCTGTTGAGCTGGCTTCGGTGCTGAAAGTGCTAGCCTCTGTGCTGGTGGTGGAAGTGTTGATGCATGTTGCATAGGACAGTCTTTCATCATATGCTGTCCGGAACCACATCTCATACACTGTCCCAAACGGATCCGACAGTCCCTTGAGATGTGCCTGCATCTCCCATAATAATTGTATTGGGATTTCTCTGGGATCTGGTACGGTCCTGCTATGTGTTGGTACTGTTGTTGCTGAGTTAAAGGATATCTAATAGGTCCTCCTTGTTGTGTCCTTGCCGGTCCTTGTTGTGTCCTCAGCTAACTTCCTTTTCCTTTGCTGATGGTTTCTTGCAATCTGGCTTATGTTAGTAATTCGGCATAAGAGATTCGGGACTGGGAGCTAGTGTAGTGTTGTAGCTCCTGAGTTAGTCCACGATGAAACCTCTTAGCCTTAGCCAAGTCATCTGGTATCAGGGCAGCGCCATATTTACTGAGGCGACTGAACTCGGCATCATACTCGTCCACTGTCCTGTTCCCCTGCTCCAGGTGGAGAAACTGATCGTACAATACATCTCTGACGGTGTCCGGAAAGTACTTTCTTTCAAAGCACTCCAGGAACTGCTCCCATGGCTGGTATATACCCAGCTGGCGCTCCATGGATTCCCACCAGTGATGAGCATTACCATCTAGAAGCGTCCTTACACCCGTCATCCACAACTTTGTAGGCAGCTGTGATGCTTCTAATAATTTTTGAGTGTGAGTGATCCAGTTGATAGTTTCCTCTGGGCTCTCAATGCCTTTGTACGGCCTTGGACCCATCTGGATAAAGTCCTTTACTGAACCAACTTTGGCTCGAGGTACTGAAGCTATTGCTTGAGCTGGTACAGTAGTCTTTGCAGCCATCCTTTCAAGTGCTGCTAGGAACTCCTGTCTTTGTTCTGATGTTTGCTGTCTCTGTTCCTGTATCATCATATGGAAGAATTGGAATAGTTGTGCCTGGCCATCCTGCGGTGTCGATGAGACTGTAAGATTTCCATTAGGTGGAACGGGAAGATCAGATGGAACCGGATTATGGATCTGTCCATCTGGTCCCGGAAGTCTAGGATTTGTTGAGGTCCCTCCTTGAGTCTGACCATTGACTCCAGGAGTTGTATCACCATCGGTGACAGTATATCCCTTCTGCATATCCATCTCTCTGCAGGTGATGTACACAATGTTTAGATGAAGTACATGAATCAAACAGGATGCAAGTATAAAATAGGATGTAGAGGCATGAAATACGCTGGGGAATTCTCCACGTATTTTAAGTCAAAATCCCCAACATTCATAAAGTCCCTCCCTGCATAAAACAGGGCTCAAGGTAGTTAGCATAAAAACAGGTTGTTAAGCTTCCTGCGTAAAGCAGAGCTTCAGAATAATTTGGCATAAAGTAAGACTTCAGAGCTATCTGGTGTAAGGTAGGGATTCAAGCTGTCTGGGTAAAAGTCTGCGTAAAAGTTTACGTGCGTAAAGTTTGCTGTGTAAAAGATATGCTGCGTAAAATCTGCCCGCGTAAAGCCTTGCTACACTTCCTTCGTAAAGTACATTACAGCGTAAAGTCGTACGAGAAACTCTTTGTATTCCTCGGATGAATTTGTCAGACAATCAATGAACCTGACATCTGACAAAAGTACTGCACGAAGATCGAGAGGATGGTTGTGATGATGATTTTTTGTACAGAGACCCAGGTTGTCGTTTAGTAACATAATGGATACAAGTTCTTTTTTTTTACGCTTCCAAGAGGAAGATAAGTAGAGGCTTCTAAATATGTTATCTATAGAAATGAGTTTTTACGCTCAAGATGAGATAAAATTTGACGCCACATCAAAGCTATTTATGTACAGAGATCGAGGCATATCTCTGCATTTAATGCACGAGATTGGTTCTGACTGGGGAAAGCTAAGGTTGTAATAATTACGCTCATCTCACCATCCTTACATTCTACGCCTAATCAGGCTATTCTACGCTGGTTATCTATTATTCAGGAATCATCAAGTTTACGCTGGGGTAGTTACCTATGTGGCTTGCATGATGTGTCATACGCAGGATTCAGAAGTCTAAGGAAACGTGGGTGGCAGTTGTCATTACTGCAGCGTAAAGTAAACAATCTTCTGCATAGTTTGGCCTTTTACGCCAACAAGACAATCTTTTGGCTTTTACGCCAACTAGGCAGTCATTTGGTTGATTCTCTATAATAGAGGTCCCTGGTCACGGCGTAAAGGGTCTTTGGCGTAAACTTTGGGTTATCTAAATATAGGATGGCTGAAAGGAAGAATGAGAATTCAGTCAAGCATGGATGAGATCCTTATACTCTATTCTTATACGCAGGCTTGTTTGGTACAGTTACGTAACCAAGACAATATATTCTGGACCTGCATGGGCCACCACCAAAAATATGCCATACCCCAGCCCCAAAATATGTAGGACTAGAAATACGTAACATGTCCAGCTGTATGTATATGAACTCCAATATATGGAAATCATATACACACGTACGCTGTGCATGAATATTCAAATCCACAAGTGGTAATATACTGTCACAACAAGTCACACCGAATCAATATCTCATCCATAGCACAATAATCAGTAGGAATAAATAGCTGAATAATACTGGATATCCAAAATGAGTATCAAGTCTGATAGTCGGGTGGAAACAAATTTACTACAAAATGAATATACTGCAGTAGCAACAAAATCTCTAAACAGTGGAAATAAATCACAGATACTCTGAGGGTAAGATCTCCTCAGCCTGGTAAGTAGAGTCAGGTCCAGGTCCGTACTCCTGTGGATACTCATGCTCGTCCATATCTGGAAAGGGGCCAGGTCCTCAGAGGGACGTAACAAGATACATAATAATATGCCAATAAAGTACTGAAGTATAAACATCCCATGGGTCGCCTAACCGTCTAAGTGTATGCAGTTTAAGAATAACTTTCCAATACGTTGGCTATCTGCCCAATAATGGGACTGGCATGACTCTCTCGGAGAATCAGGGGCCTCAAAGTATACCGTCTTTTGAACGACAGAGGCCGCCTTTAAATATATAGTGGTCATCATCACCCGTTTCTCCGACGGAGAATCCGGGCGTACAGGAGAAAAGTGCAAAGGAGCCCAAACGCCTTACTTGTTGTTCTCCCACCCCATGCTCTAAACATGTCATATCTATGACACGATAAGAACCTATAAATAACTGCCAGGTCTTCTAGCATACAAAGTTTCTATCAGCAGTCATCCCTAACGCACGGCTCATACGTACAGGAGGCCAGACCTGTCACGCAGTTCGTGATCTATATGAGACTCACAACTCGTGTAACAACTGTGTCTCGGCCAATAAATCTAATGATGCTCCATAACACTGGGGTGGTCTCATAAAGTAGGTCCAAGAATCTACAAAAATAAATATCTATATAAGCAGAATTAAAACATGCATGTATCAACTGGAATGTAAATAATAGTACAATGGCAAGGTATACTTGCCGAGCAAAAGTTTTGTATAGTGCACGTTCAAAGCAGCGCAAATTTTAGTGAAAAGAAGAATTATAACTAGGGTTTGGGAGAGTTATGATATATATAGAGATCTAAGGCGGTGGAAAAACTTAGTGTTTAAGAAACTACTGCCGCTGCTGTTTCTTCCTTTCATTGGTTTAGGTTTCAGCTGAGGGTTGTTTAGTAATAATAGGTAAAGAGGCGGTGGGGGATGAGCCACATGCGAAAAATTGAATGAATATACGCGGGGGTTGCTTTACGCGCTGGTGAAAGAAAATTTAAACGGTGGGATGGGTTTACGCACGGATGAAATAAGAGGTGTTGGAGTGGTTTTACGCGCGGGTGAAAGAGCAAAGTTGGTTTGCTACTGCTGCTGCTGATTTCTTACTTTATGCGGGTTTGGGTGTAAGCGGGTAGTGGGTTTAGGAGTTGCGGTTTGGGTTTCGGGTTGAGATCCAAATAGGAAATTATTTCTAATTATTTATATATATATAGAAAATTTTAAAATTATATTAGTGCATACGGTTAAGCTATCTACGGTCCAAAGGGTCTCCTACATGGAATAATTTAGGAAAAATTTATAATGGTCCTATAAATCTCCTAGATGCACAAACATCTTAAATAAAAATTGGATAAAATATATTTCCTCTATTTAGCTCATAACTACTATAATTAAATAAGTAATACGGTTGATAAAATTAGGGGTCTTACAATGCCAATAATACTTTTGGTGTTGTAAGCCAGTATTGCTTTAGCGTATAGTACGCCACAGATCTATCTTGGCGTATAATATTGTTGTGTAGCCTGTTTCGTCTTGTTGGCATATATTTTTCCATGGATTGCTTATTTTCTTGAGCTTGATGCATATTGTGAATTCTAGTTAATGCAAGTTTTCTATTATATGCTCTTGAACCTGATTGTGATAATACTTGAACATGGAGATTATCGGACCTGGATTTACAGTTATATTGCTAATCATGAACTCTTGATTCCTGATATCCGACAAGTGTTGATATTCCTGATAGTGGCTCGATGAAGCACACTCCTGACATTCTAGTTTTCTGGAATGAAATGCTTGAACTATTAAGATAATCTCCGTGGTTGTGTAACGCCCAAGTCCCAAAATATGTAGGACTATGACACGTAATCAAGCCAGCCGCATGGATATGGCAACTCCAATATATGGAAACCAAAATACATGTGTACGATGTAATATGAATAACAATTCACAAGTGGTATAACTATCTCAAGCCACATGCATAATCTAAATCTCATCCACAGAAAACATAAATAAATAAATAACCAATATCTATATAACTAAATTTCAATATGAAGTATCTAAGGATGACAGTCGGATGGAAACAAATCCACTGCCGAACTAGAATATAAAAGCAAACGCAATATAAGTACATCACTAATAATCACGAGGTTCGAAGAGAAGACCTCCTCAAAATATAAGTAACAAGTCCGGATCTGCGCTCCTGCGAATACTCATGAACATCTACACCTGGAAATGGACCAGGTCCTCAGAGGGACATAACAAGATACATAGAAGCATGCCAATAAAGTACTAAAAATAAACATCCAATGGGTCGCCTAACCGTCTATGTGAATGCACGTTGAGAACAACTTTCTAACAAGTGGGCTATCTTGCCATAAATAGGATTGGCATGATTCTCTCGGAGAATCAGGGGCCTACAAAGCATGTCGTCTTTTGAACGGCAGAGGCCGCCAGGTAATATAGGGGTCATCATGACCACGTATCTCCGGCGGAGCGTACGGGTTACATAAAAGGAAAGTGCAAAGGAGCCCAAATATCGTACTTGTTGTTCTCTCCAGCCCATGCTCTAAGCATGTCACATTCATGATACGATAATACCTCTAATAACTGCCAAGTCTCCTAGCATACAAAGTTTCTATCGGCAGTTATCCCTAACGCACGGCCCATACGTACATGAGGCCAAATCCTGCACGCAAGTTCGTGATCTATATGAGACTCACACTCGTGTAAGAAATGTGTCACGACCAATGAAACCTAATGATGCTTCATGATAATAGGGTGGTCTCATAAACAAGGTAAATGCATATACATAATAAAAACAGATCACGATGACACCGTCGTTTTCACCCAAGTTTTCTTGGACGCGTAGTTTATATATAGCAGTTGAAATACATGAACTAAATGACGGAAATAAAGATGCATGCAACATATGGAATATGAATAACAGTACAATGGAAAGGTATACTTTCCTGGCAAGGTATACTTTATTGGCAAGGAAACTGCGTAGTACCAATAACCTGCTCCAGAAGTCGCGCAGAACAATCCAATAGTCCTATATACATATAATATAACACAATACACATCAGCCATTATACTAGAACATACACAACCATAATACACTGGACTCGGAGGGCACGCTAGGGGTGATACTGGTCAACTAACAGGGTCAACTGTGCGTCTAATTACGCGGGAGTTACGTCTGTAATGACTATGCACAATCAGACAGTCAATTAACACTTGTCTAGCCAGTACGTCGGTGTACACAAGGCAGCCAATTCCCTAATATTCAGGTCACAAAGTCAAGGTAAATATGCGGGCAAAATCCACGGTGTTCTAGGGTCGTACAGCAAGTAAACACATATATAGTCATAATTATTATTTAGCATTTACTTAATTATATAATACATACATATATATATATATATATATATATATATATATATATATACCAAATTGAACAATATACGCATAAGCGTATGTATACGTATATGCGTTGGGTTCACTGACTCAGGGTCTGACGTCAACTAACTGTCGTAAAGCAATACTAATATCCTAATAGCATACACACAAGCACACATAAAAAGGAGAAGAGGGACATGTTCGTACCTCGGGGTACGCTCACGGGCACGAGGATCGGGGGTAACTGCTGCAGGTCATCTTTGACGAGGGTGACGGGTCCATGATGACGACGATGATATCGGTGTCGATGATGATTATGATGATGATTGGTAATAATTAGGTTAATAATGGTGATTAGGGTTAAGGTGATGGTGATGTAGGTTATGATGAGATGATGATGGTTAGATGATGTGGATGATGATGATGAAAGGGGTAAGGCTGCTCCGGCCAGGGGGAGGTCCGGCGAGGAGGAGGAGGATGGATGGGCTTGGGGTATAGCTGTTGTGTCGAGGTCAGGATGCAGAAGAATGGGAAAGAGGCGTTTAATGGTGATGGGGTTGATGATGGTGCTGCCAGCGGTGAGTAGCAGGGTCCGGCGGACTGCGGGATCAGGGAGGTGGTTGCTGCACTGCTAGGCAGGGAAGTCGGGAACAGAGGAAGGAGGTTCAGCGGCCAGTCATAGTGGAGGTGTTGGGTCAGGTGGGGACGAGGGAGATGGCCGCGGCGGGGGAGACCGGTGCAGATGAGCGGGGTAAAGAACGTGGAGGTTATGGTCGACGGGCTCAGGCAGAGGGGACGGAGATGATGGTGGTAGTGGTTTGTGAGGTCGGGGTCGACCAGGTGGTGGTGCAACGGGGTAAGGTCGTGGTGGTGGTGTAGACGAGTCGACGTGGAGTGGTGGTCGAGGGGTCGTGGTCGTGTGGAACAGCCTGGAGGTGCAGTCGGTCTGGCAAGGTGACTCGGCGGAGGAAGGAAGAGAAGATGAGGGGTGATGACGAGGCTGATGGGCCGGCTTCAGGCGGTTGTAGTGGCGGTCAGCGGTTGGCTCCGGCGGTTGGCCGGGGAAGGGGTGTGCACAGGAAGAGGGAAGGGGTCGGCTAGGTCTAGCATAGGATTTAGGGTTTTGGAAAAATAAAGAAAAAAGGAAAATGATATATATATATATATATATATATATATATATATATATATATATATATATATATATATATATATATAAAATTTAGGTTTGGGGTTGACCTAGGTAGGTGGGCTTGGTCAACATCCTCTTGGGATTGGGCCTTGGCTTCACATGGGGATGTTTGGAGGGCTAGGATTTGCATTGTACCAAATGCAAGGCTAGAATTAAATGAGGGGGCGATGTTGTGTGTTGCACATTCCGAAAATCATGGAGAGAATTCATATGAAGGGAAAATAGGTTTCTTCATGGGTTGTGTCCAATGGTGTGGACGCCTTAATGCACTTTTGTATAAAAGCGCCAAACAATTAGAAAATTGCACAAAGATGAAAATTGGATAAAATTAATTAAAATTAATACAAATAATGTTCTTGAATTAATTAGAAGTACATGGGGCTAAAATTAGGTGAGACACAAGTGTCATGGACATAGAAGACTTAGGATAGAATATTGTCATAATTTGGGTTGCACAAAATGGGTTAAGATTGTGTCTCCAATTTCGATTGGAACGCACAAGGATACAAAGTTAAATTTATTTAGAATTAAATATAAGCGTCTACGACGAATATTGTGCGACTAAAATGTAGCACAAGAGAGCAAAATTATAAGTTACACAAATATCAGAATAGATGACTGGCACGTCTAGGACAAGGGTATAAAATTTGTCGGAAGACAATGGCTAGTGTAGTGCTCTAATTATCGAAGCAGCGGTAAGGTGCACTAAGTGATATAAATATTGTAAAATTAATTAAAATGTTGTGTTCTATTTCTAATTGGATTCAGACTAACCCTAGTTTCACTATCTAAGCTAAGTAGGCCTAATTTTGGGTGAGAATGTTTACAATCTACCAAACTTAAAATAATTTTGTCCTCGAAATTAAAATAAGGCATGGTTCTCTCTATCTAATCTTACTTGGTCACAATCTAAAAGAATTCATCTCAAGTTAACAATGTAACTTTTACCCAACTTAGAATTTACCCATCTATCATATAAGGCTATACATTTAAGAAAAGTACTCCTCAAATTATTTAATTATGTTATTCAATCCTCAAAAGTTTTTAACACCAACATATCACCTATGATATGCCCTTAATTACGAAAAATAATCATCAAGTAATGTGATTGGCCTATGGGGTATATCTAGTACTATCTGTATATCACACTTATACCAAACACGAGGTTTCGTCTTTCCAAAATAAGGGAAGACGAAAAACAATAATAAAGAGTTCAAGGGGTAGGTAATAGAATAGAAGTATGGGGATCAAGGCGTTTAAAGAATTCAAAGGGAAATTGTCAAGGTAGTTGTGGGTTGAAATCCTATTTTGGTAAATTCCTATTCACATACTCATATCAGTACAGTTATGTAACTGATATGATATGCTCAGACATGTCTAAAGGGCAAGTACATTCGTCTAAGAAGCTAAGTCAATTTTATCTCAACCCACATAAGTAGTCATACGAAGAGCGAACCAATCGCACTATGGTTGATCAGACCGTAATACACTGATTCTGAAATGTATTAGTGTGTATACCAATAATACATATATCATGATCAATCTCGATAAAAGAGTAAGCTTGCAAAACTAGGCTATAATAGCGACATAAGTCAAGGTAGTTCAGAAAATACAAGTACGTTGGATTATGATAGAAGAAGGTACAAAAATAATTCAAGTTCACAAAGAAGATAAGACTCAACAATCTCTACAGTTGTCATACTAACTCCTTGTCTAAGTCGCTAGTCGACCAAATAGGGTATGGGCCTCTAAGTGTTACAGTCGGGATAAACACTATCGTCTTATGCAAGCATATAGTTAATGTCATTCAATTAAACTTCATTAATGGGTCAAGAGGACTATGTAACACGAGGTTATGAGGCATACTACCCAACTTAAAAGAATTAAACTAATACTGTGACAGTCTTAAGGGGATCCTACAAAATAATATTGTTCTTGTAAATAAAGTATAAACTCTTATTGGGGTACATGCGAAAAAGGTCTTGGTACTTATTAATGTATCCTATTGCTTTATATATGTAATGGTTATCTTAAGTCTCAATCATGGTGCTTATAGAACAAGTATCAATAGTAAGAATGGAAAAGTTACTAGCCCTCAAGTGAGAGAGGGTATAACTTGTATCGAGGTGGGGGTACAAATTACGTGATTTACAACTAAGGTATAACCAGAAAATTATAATCTAAATAAATACTCAACTATCAAGTTCTAACTACCAAGCACAGAAATTCAAAATTCAAGAATAAAACTATAATTCTAGCAAAATATATATCCTAACATAAAAGAAATCACTTGGCCTATAATAAGAAGGATCAGGTGGCATGAATTGAAAGATGAAGAAAAGAAAAGAAAATTAGTTGTCGCACAAATAGCGAGCACTAAGAATTTTAGAGGAACAAGATATAAAATTAAAAAGAGGAAGGCTCTTGATAATGTCATGGTTTCTTGAGGGAAGGTGGGGTGCTAATCTCTGTATTCGAGGTATGATCAAAAAAAATATTATATTCATTCCTCTTGGCTTCCTAAGGTACCGTCTACTAATATTAAGACAAAAAGCTAAATATATAGTTCTCTAATACTATCTCACTATGAAAGTTAGGTTTGGTCCTAATATTCAACCTTGGATTTCTATTGGTTCCTCAATGCTAGGGTCAAACACTATGGTTAAATTTCTACCCTTAGTAGCATTTATACCTTTCTCAAGTCATTCATAAACATATCAAGGGATAATGGTCAATCAATCTACAGGTAGGGGATACTAGGGTTCAATAGATATTAAGGAATGCTAGGGTTCATTAAGTATTCTAACTTAGTGATGTGTCAATACTCTAGTTGTATTCTTAGTAGGTGTGTTACCCTAATTATTATCCTAACAACAAGGATTTCTATATTCTAGAAGAGGCTATACTCAAGAACTATTAGGGAAGCACATGAATCAAGCATGATGCAATTATTCAAATAGAAAAAATTAGAAGGAAGGTGAATCATAGTCAATTATGGATGAGATCCTATAGTCTAATCCTATTTGCAGGCTTGTTCGGTACAGTAACGTAACCGAGACAATATGCTCTCGACCTGCATGGGCCACCACTAAAAATATGTCACGCCCAAGTCCCAAAATACGTTGGACTATGACACGTAATCATGCCAGCCATATGGATATGGCAACTCAATATATGGAAACAAAAATACATGCGTACGCTGTAATATGAATAACAATTCACAAGTGGTATAAACTATCTCAAGTCACAGGCATAATCTAAATCTCATCCACAGAGGGTTCGTGAAAGACTTTTCTAAAATTACTTCGCTCTTGACATGCCTCACTCGGAAAGGAGTCGCATTTGAGTGGTTTGCCGACTGTGAAACTTTGTTTCAGGAATTAAAGTAGCATCTCATCTCTGCTCCGATACTTGTACTACCGAACGAGAATATGGAATTCCAAATCTTTAGCGACGCCTCAGGCCAGGGCTTGGGAGCTGTGCTCATGCAACAAAATAAGGTGATAGCCTTTTCTTCGAGACAATTGAAGCCGCATGAGCGCAACTATCCGACACATGATCTAGAACTCGCGACGATTGTGTTAGCACTGAAGTTGTGGCGACACTACCCTTTATGGTGTGGCTTGACAAATTTTCTCTGATCACCAGAGCCTCAAGTATCTTTTCACTCAGTCGAACCTAAACCTACGACAAAGTCGTTGGATAGAACTGATCAAAGACTATGACTTGTCGATCAACTATACTCTATGCAAAGAAAATATTATAACAGATGTGCTGAGTCGAGTATTTGCGGGATCTCTATCCGTCAACCATTGGCTTCAAAGAGAATTGGAGAGTATGGACATTGAGCTGCAAATTCAATATTGAAGTGGACCGATTGGGGGATCACTAGCTCAGTTACTCCTTAAACTGAGCCTGATAGAAAATGCCAAGTCTGCTCAGACGAACGATCCATTCTTGTTAAAGAAGCGTGAGCAGATTTCAGCAGAAAAGATGACTGACTTTGCAGTAGATGAAAGCGGAACTTTGCGGGTAAGAGAAAGACTCTGCGTGCCCAATGATGCAAAACTCAGAAAGGACATCCTCACAGAAGCTCACTATGTGGCCTATGTATCACATCCAGGAAGTATGAAGATATATCAGGACCTCCGTACGATTTTCTGGTGGCACGACATGAAGAAAGATGTGGCGCTCTTCGTGTCACAATGCTTGTCTTGTCAGAGAGTAAAGGCTGGGCACCATAGGTCGGGCAGAGAGATGCAGAACCTTGCTATCCCGGAGTAAAAATTTGATCATATCATGATGGACTTTATTGTTGGCTTGCCAAAGACGCAATGGAGAAACAACGTCGTTTGGGTCATCGTCGATCGATTAACCAAGTCAACGCACTTTATTGCCATCAAAGTTACTTGGAGCATTGATCTCCTGGCTCAGATATACCTTGATAAGATAGTTCGACTACACGGTGTGCCAGTTGTTTGTGGTATTAAACGAAAGGAATAAAATTGTATTTCAATGACGGGGTTTATGCGAAATCAGCGCCCTTCTGTTTACAAACAAACTTGTACAATGTAATCCTATGCGAGGATGTGGGAGTACAATTTATTTAATCTGGGTATAAATTGCTATAGGTGTCTGATCTGCGGTCGATCACTTTAGCCCTTGGACCACACGATGTTGAAGAAGTGCCGTGGAAGACAGGTAGCAGCTTCGAAGGTTGCAGAAGAGGTTGGACGCACGAGGCCAAGGTCGTCGATCCCTGCTCTTTGCCTGCTCTCCGGGCTCTCTCTCTCTCTCTCTCTCTCCCTCTCTCTTCCTCTCTCTCTCTCTCCTTGGACGGTAATTCTCTCCTGGATGATAATTCTTTTTCTGCCTTTTTTTCCCCATTGATAGGGGTCTCTATTTATAGAGTTTTGGTGACAGTGACCACTCCGTCGGTGTAAAAACCGAGGAGTGGGAAGTACAACACCCTTTTACACAACGGTTAAAGTAACCAATGCCTGCGTATGGATGATCTTTTGAATGAGCGTATGACGCGGGTCCAACTAAGGGAACACAACGCGTACTATTGCTTCTAAGATCACGGCGTAAGAGCCACGCAGGTAGGTATCCCGTGTGTAGAAACGGTTGGCGTAGAAGCCAAATGACTGTCACCCTGGCACAGAGGCCAGATAGGCATAGAAGCCGAATAGGCGTAGAAGCCGGATAGGCGTAGAAGCCGGGTAGGCGTAGGAGCCAGGTAGGCGTAGGAGCCGGAGAGGCGTTGAAGTCGGAGAGGCGTTGAAAGCCGGATAGGCGTTGAAGCCGGAGAGGCATTGAAGCCGGAGAGGCGTTGAGAGCCGAAGAGGCGCTGAAGCCGGAGAGGCGTTTGAGAGCCGAAGAGGCGTTGAAAGCCGGATAGGCGTTGAAGCCGGAGAGGCGTTGAAAGCCGGATAGGCGTTGAAGCCGGAGAGGCGTTGAGAGCCGAAGGGGCGCAGGTCTTGAATGGGCGTAGAAGCCGCTGCGTACCGTGCCCGAGTGCTGACGTGGACGTCTTAGCCGGAATCACGGCTTTCGAAGATGCAATCAAATCTTCTACAGAGATTTGCCATCATCTTGTGCATTAAATGTGAAGACGTGTTTCGAAGGTCTGCAGCCCTTCTGTGCATCCGTTGGCAGAGATGTGCCTTGACTGAACCTGTCACCGCTCTGTGCAATTAGACGTAGAGACGTGCCTCGAGCCCCATACGATGTGCAGCTTTTGACGTGGCAGGCGGTTTGTCTACTGCGGAGCGTAAACCGGCTTATGCCTGCCTGTGTAAAACAATGCAGCGTATCCCTCTGTGCGCAAAAGAGCGGTTTATGCTGAGGGGACGTTAGTAAACGACGGTTCGGTGGTATCTTAACCCAATCCTCTGCATTAAATGCAGAGATCTGCCATCATACTGTGGTGTACGTCCCGAGGGGTCTGTGCCTGTTTCCAGCTGTCGTCTGGGTCATCGTGCAGCACTTTTTGTCAGGAGTCAGAGGCCAGGTTTACTGCGTGACTTGACAGGTTCATTTCGGGGAAGACGAAGCGTTCCTCGTACGCTATTTTAACGCTGCTTTGAGAGCGGCTGAGTTTTTACGCCCTGGAGGCGATAGGGGGGGTCCCGTCTACGCCGAAGCAGTTTTGGACGCGCTGCACCCTTGAGCTCTTACGCCTGATAGCACTGAAGGCCTTTGCTTGCGCTGCTCTGTATCAATACGCCGCGTAGCTTTTGCCAGCGTATTTTTTATGCTTCTACAAGACCCCCTTCAAAGCTTTTAAATTCCTTGGAATTTGAAACGCTTTGAATGAAGCATGAATGGCCCCTCGTGACTCGAAACGTTTCTGAATGGAGCGTTGAAACGGTCGGTGCGGCCTTTATGGCGGATTTATTGGGGACCGCTGTGATCTCTTTTGCCTATAAAAAGGCGGGGGGGGGGGGGGGTTTAACCTGTTTCCCCATATTCCTATCACCTTGCTAAAATGATCGCCGGAGTTCGTCGGGTCGATCTGAGGAAGAAGGAGATCATGTTCTTCCAGCATGTTGGGAGCCGAAAAAGATGGCGTCTTCGAGCAAGTGTCCACTTCAGCGATGGATCATGGAAGGATATCTTAGCCTCCCTTGCTCGGGATAATCAGCAACTTTGTATGGCGTTGCACCAGGGGAGAGGAAGGGCCGTATTAGACCATGCCGTCTGCAAGCGGCGTCTTCTTCCGTTGTCTCCGGGGACAAGAGCAGATAGACTGGCTCCGTCCGGGATCGAGTTGGGAGAAATATCCCAATGCGATCAGTCATGGCGCTGGAGGCAGGAAAGCAGTTTGTAATCTGCCTTCTGTTGGAGTATGGGTCTGTGCCCATTTTGTATCCTCCCGCCACTATCATCTTCTTTGTTCATGGCTGCGGTAGCCGATGAACTGCTGGAGAAGATGGATGAAGAATTGATGCCCAGCGAGAACCTGTCAGTACAGCTTCTGGGCAATCTTCAGACGATGATGAGGAAACCTCTAATAGAGGCATTTTCCCTCATATGTAACCATGAAAAGTGAAGAAAAACCCCTGTAGACAGGATTTCCCTCATAGGTAATCATGATTTTAATCTTCAATAAAGTTGTCTTTTCTTCATATGATCACTTGCCATACGTTGCTGTGAAGTCTGAATGTGTGCAGCTTCGACACGTCTGATACTTTACGCGACCCTGTATAGAGAGTACTAGGTTCTGTCCTGTTCTTCATGTGCAGCGGATAGTGCATAGAGCGCTGCTTTAGCATTTTGAACACTTAGAACTGTCATGTTGCTAGGACTAAGGAACCGCGTAGCGTTCTGAACTGCTGCTTCTGATGAGCAGAGCTTGTTCAGTCTTCGTCTTCAAAAATGATCTCTCGGAACTCCCTTGAAACAGGGTCGAGGATCTGGCTGAGCTTTGTCATTTTTGACAGACGAGATGTTCAGACTGGAGTCCGGATGAACCTCCAATTTTGGGACCCGAAAAGAGTAATTTCTTGTCCGTTTCGGGTACTTGGGGTCAAGAACGAGTATCTTCTGTGTGAACTCTTTGCACTTGACCGGGTCGGGGACTGTTCTGGATAAGCGGAAAGTCGCGGAGTGTGAAATCCTCAGTTTGTAGCGTCTGGGCGTAAAACACCGTCGAGCGTGGGGTCGTAGACTTGTGGTTCCTGAGCGTGAAGTCGTAGGTTTGTCGCCTCTCGAGCGTAAAAGCTACCGAGCACAAAGGCATCCGGGCGAGAAAAACCATAGACTTATAGCTGCTTGAACGTAAAGCCGTAGAATCGTTGCTGTTGAGTGTAGAAAGCTCCTTTAGCGTAGGACTTGTGGATTTGTAGCTCCTGAAAAGAGAATTTCTTCGAGCGTGAAGTTCTGCGGATCTGTTGCTTCTGAGCGTAAACTGAGCGCCACCGAGCGTGAGATCATCGATTTGGTATCTGCTGAGCGTAAAGCCGTATGTTTGTCGCCTCTCGAGCGTAAAAGCTACCGAGCACAAAGGCATCCGGGCGAGAAAAAACCATAGACTTTGTAGCTTGCGAGCGTAAAATCGTAGATCTGTTGCTGTCGAGCGTAGAAAGCTCCTTTAGCGTAGAACTGCTGAACTGTCTTGCGCGAAGAATTTTTCGAATTCGCTGACTGTCCGTCTTTCGAGGGTAGTGGGTTGACATAGCACCCAATCATATCCGACTATTAATGCGAGACTTGGTTAGGGTCTCGAGGAGTCCGTCCGAGGATTCGAGGAGTCGATCCGGACTTTATATATATCCCAAGTTTTGGAGAGAAAAACTTTTCATCCGTCTTCGAGAGTTCTTGACTGTTCAAGCTTTCTCCTTCATTCCTTCTCTGAGCACTTCGAGCTTTCAGAAATGGCGACGAAACAAACCTCCTCCGCTAAGGGAAAGAGCATAGGTTCTTCTTCTTCTCCTACTGCCCCAGCGAGGGAGTCTTCGGTCGGGCAAGGTGGACTTCCTTCCGAAAGTATCCCGTCGACGGGTAGCGCACCCGGTCTGAGAGATAGATCCTTTGGGGTGACAAGAATAACGAAAATCCTTCGCACACGTTGAACGTGACCGCGCTAGGTCATCTTCTGTGCTGATAGCCTCCTCGGAGGAAGATGATGTACGGAGGTATTTTCATCTTTTACGTCCACATTTCTCGTGTGCCAGCGTAAAGGCGCCATATTTTCGTAGTTCCGAGCGTAGAAGCTCTGGCTACCGAAAACTGGCGTATGTCGTAAAATAAGCATTTTACGTTTGTGGAGGGGACTCCCGGCGTATAATAACCGAATTCGTACAATCCTGACGTAGAGCACAGTTTGTCGTTTCTTTGGTTTTTTGTATGTTTGTGCAAGATTTTTGTAATGACATACTTTCTTTGCACCTTTGTAGTTAACCTGGGTGAGTCTCCGCTGACCGAGGTGATGGGTTCCTCCGCCGGGATGCTGCACTCGAACTACCTGGAGGACTTGTCCCACGTGGCATTTCCCCTCTCCGGATCCCAGTATCCTGAGGGAAGGGGATTTTTGTTGGCGGCTCAGGGCGAGCGGGCACTGCTGAGTATGATCAATGGGGAGCCCCTGACGTATGTAGACGGAGAGCGGTACATAAAGCCGGCTTTCCTTTTCGGGGACATGATCGACAAGCGGTCCCAGACGAAGCCTAAGAGGGAACCTTGGGTCTTTGCTGTCGAGAGCTTGGTTCTGTACCTGCCGACGATGCCGAGGGATTATCCCATCTCGGCTTTCTTCCATGCCACTCATCCCAGAGAGATGTCATGGACGTTGACTCCCGATCTTCATGGCA
The DNA here is from genome assembly GCA_036927795.1 of Iris macrosiphon. Classification (NCBI taxonomy): domain Eukaryota; kingdom Viridiplantae; phylum Streptophyta; class Magnoliopsida; order Asparagales; family Iridaceae; genus Iris; species Iris macrosiphon. The sequence continues at coordinate 147,163,270 of JAYESA010000016.1, forward strand.
AGCCGGGGAAGATCTTTCATCAGAAAGGAGCTGACCAGGGATCGTTTGTCAGTCGTCCTTCTGGTCCTGTGACGTTGTTCCGGGGATTGTACCCGGGTGGCGTCCCAAGCGAAGACAGCTCTGTGATCCAGCCAGTCCAACTGTCGACTTTCTGTAACAGCTTCATGGGACGAGGTGGGGTGTACCCCAAGGAGAATCCTCGGTGTAATGGGTGGGTCACCCCAGCAAACCTCCGATGGACCAGCCTAGTTAACTGGGCCTTGAAGCGCTTTCGGCAAGAGCTAGAGGGCATTGGGTTTTATGCCGCTGTGAGCGCGACGAGCGTCGGGTTGCCTCCCAACCCTAATTTGTTCTTGGCACTGATGGAGCGATACGTTTCGCTCACTGGGACCTTTGCCACTCCACTGGGGGAGTTGGGATTGGCCCTTCATGAGATGGCGGTTGTCTCGAGGCTGCCGATGGGGGATACCCCGTATGAAGAGTATGTTCCCACCAACCGGGAGTTGGGGGATTCGGACCCTCGGATGGCGGATGTGTATCAGGAGCTGATGTGCCAATATCTCGCCTGCACCGCTTTTTACAACGAGCCCTCTGGTTTGGCCCACACTACCAAGTGGATGTCCTACCTCTTCTTCCACCGAGCTAGAGCTGCCAGGTTGGAGAAAGTTTCGGGGGGCAAGAACGAGCCCGTGAACTGTTTGGGCGTGCTTAGTGCCCAGGTCGTGGATGGCCTTATGGAGGAGGCCAAAGCTTCGGACCAGATCCTCGTTGAGAGGGTAGGGAAGTACCCCGAAGGTACTATGGCCCGTAGTTACCTGAGGCGCTGTCGCAGGTCTCTATCCAAGGAAGCCCAGCTGGCTGGTTTTCTCTCGTTATGGCTGCGTCGAGTAGTAGTGCCTGGTACTGCGTCCGCGGACCGCATTCACCGGAACATCTTGTGGCCGGCAGTGCGTCTGGTGTTCGGGGCAAGACTGGGCTTGCTTCCTGCCATGGTGTGCCGTATACAGGCGGGCTTGGATGTGGTGGCCGGTCGACTGAGCACATCGCGGCGGGATCTGGATCGCGCGGAAGGCGCCTGTGCGGGCGTTCGTCGGACGATAGCCGAACTGTCCCATTCGAGTGACAATGAGGCACTGCTGGAGCGGGCCCGTGCTGATGTTCTGGCCGTTAGGGACGAGAGGATGGCCGTGCTAGCGCGGCAGCTCCGTGACATGACTGCTCCGCCGCAATGATGTACTCTTTTTTGTCCTTTTTTTGCTTTCCCAGATGTAATTTTGTTCTTTCTTGGGAATAAAAAGAGACTTTTTCCTAACTTTGGACCCATCATTTCAGAATGTAAATGACAGGTTAGGGCGAGACTGGTATCAGAGGTAGTATGGACGTGATAAACTCTCAGTAAACTTCAGCAGGGCACGTCTATTCAGAGGTCATATGGACATGATAGAACGTGCTTTGGCCAAGTTTTGTAGGTAAAGTACTATCAGAGGTGAGATAGACGTGATAGGCTTTACTAGAGTTTACAGCTCAGAGGTAATATGGACATAGCTGTTTTGTGGGCCTATTACTTTTTGCGCACCTAGGTACAAGTAATAGGTTTGAGGACAAGCCCTGCTAGAGGTAATATGGACGTAGCAGATTTTGTGGACCTAACACCACTGGCGTACTTAGATTTAGTACGGGTGTTAGTTGAAGTGACGATCGATATCAGAGGTGATAATCGATGGTCAGAATCTTGGAAAGCCTGTTCAGAGGTGATATGGACATGGCAGATTCTCCAAGGAAATACAGTTCAGAGGTGATATGGACATGACTGATTTGTGGGCCTATTGCTTTTTGTGCACCTAGGTGCAAGAAATAGGTTTGAGGATAAGCCCTGCTAGAGGTAATATGGACGTAGCAGATTTTGTGGACCTAACACCACTGGCGTACTTAGATTTAGTACGGGTGTTAGTTGAAGTGATGATCGATATCAGAGGTGATAATCGATGGTCAGAATCTTGGAAAGCCTGTTTAGAGGTGATATGGACATGGCAGATTCTCCAAGGAAATACAGTTCAGAGGTGATATGGACATGACTGATTTGTGGGCCTATTGCTTTTTGCGCACCTAGGTGCAAGAAATAGGTTTGAGGACAAGCCCTGCTAGAGGTAATATGGACGTAGCAGATTTTGTGGACCTAACACCACTGGCGTACTTAGATTTAGTACGGGTGTTAGTTGAAGTGACGATCGATATCAGAGGTGATAATCGATGGTCAGAATCTTGGAAAGCCTGTTCAGAGGTGATATGGACATGGCAGATTCTCCAAGGAAATACAGTTCAGAGGTGATATGGACATGACTGATTTGTGGGCCTATTGCTTTTTGCGCACCTAGGTGCAAGAAATAGGTTTGAGGACAAGCCCTGCTAGAGGTAGGGGTGCAAACGAGCCAAGCCGAGCCAAGCTTTCATAAGCTTGAGCTTGGCTTGATTAGAATTAACCAAGCTCGAGCTCGAGCTCGAGCTTGATAAATTTTTTATTTTAGAGCTTGAGCTTGGCTCGAGCTCGTTTATATTAAGCTTGAGCTTGGCTTGGTTTGAGCTTGAGCTTGGCTTGATAAGCAAGCTTGATTCAAGCTTGATAAACAAGCTTGATAAGCTCAAACTCAAGCTCGTTAAGCTTGATTTCGAGCTTGTTCAGCTTTATTTCAAGCTCATTAAGCTTGATTTTGAGCTTAACGAACTTGATTTCAAGCTAGTTAGGCTTGAATTCAAGTACCTATAATATTAATAATTTATTTATAAAAATTTAATTTAAAAAGTTCTTTAATATCAATTATTAAGGACATATAATTATATATAATGCACACAACCATATTGTAATACAAACATGCATAAAATTAGAATTCAACAAAGAACAAATTAAAATTTAAATAATAAAATAAATTTGTACACTGCCAGCAACGAGCTCCTAAACGAGCTTCTAAACGAGCCAGCTTACGAGTCAGCTCGCAAGCTTCTAAACGAACCAGCTCGCGAGCTCAAACGAGCCGAGTACTTCTAAGCTTGAGCTTGGCTCGTTTATTAAACGAGCTCGAAAATGAAGCTTGAGCTTGGCTTGTTTACTAAACGAACCGAGCTCAAACGAGCTTTTATCAAGCCGAGCTTCGAGCAGCTTGCGAACGGCTTGGCTCATTTGCAGCCCTAGCTAGAGGTAATATGGACGTAGCAGATTTTGTGGACCTAACACCACTGGCGTACTTAGATTTAGTACGGGTGTTAGTTGAAGTGACGATCGATATCAGAGGTGATAATCGATGGTCAGAATCTTGGAAAGCTTGTTCAGAGGTGATATGGACATGGCAGATTCTCCAAGGAAATACAGTTCAGAGGTGATATGGACATGACTGATTTATGGGCCTATTGCTTTTTGCGCACCTAGGTGCAAGAAATAGGTTTGAGGACAAGCCCTGCTAGAGGTAATATGGACGTAGCAGATTTTGTGGACCTAACACCACTGGCGTACTTAGATTTAGTACGGGTGTTAGTTGAAGTGACGATCGATATCAGAGGTGATAATCGATGGTCAAAATCTTGGAAAGCCTGTTCAGAGATGATATGGACATGGCAGATTCTCCAAGGAAATACAGTTCAGAGGTGATATGGACATGACTGATTTGTGGGCCTATTGCTTTTTGCGCACCTAGGTGCAAGAAATAGGTTTGAAGACAAGCCCTGCTAGAGGTAATATGGACGTAGCAGATTTTGTGGACCTAACACCACTGGCATACTTCGATTTAGTACGGGTGTTAGTTGAAGTGACGATCGATATCAGAGGTGATAATCGATGGTCAGAATCTTGGAAAGCCTGTTCAGAGGTGATATGGACATGGCAGATTCTCCAAGGAAATACAGTTCAGAGGTGATATGGACATGACTGATTTGTGGGCCTATACTAGTTTCTTCTTTGAAGTAGTTTCGTCGGATTACGAGAATCTCGCCGTATTCCTCCTGAGTGGAGGAGATTAGGCGTAGTACTTCTTCAGGAATTTGCCGTTGATAGGAGCCATTAATAGGTCTCCATTAGGCTGGGCTAGTCTGTAGGCTCCGTTCGAGAATGTTGTCTCGATCACATAAGGGCCTTCCCACTTGGGCTGGAACTTGCCTTTACTCCTGTGAGTAAGAATCATCGGCCTTCTTACGGCTAAGACTAGCTCGCCGACTTTGAACACCCTTTCCTTTACTTTACGATTAAAAGCTCTGGAAATACGTGCTTGGTAGAGCGCGATGCGCTGTTGAGCTTGGAGGCGTTTCTCGTCTAATCCTTCTAGCTCCTGAAGCCTTAACAGGTCATTCTTTTCTTGAGTCAGCTCGTTAGCCACGGCTATCCTGAGTGACGGGATCTGGATTTCAATAGGGAGAACTGCCTCGCTCCCGTATACCAGTGAGAATGGGGTGCAGCTTGTCGGCGTTCGTACCGTTGTGCGGTATGCCCAGAGACATTCGCCCAGTTTTTCGTTCCAATCTCTTTTGTTTGAAGAGACGAACTTCTTCAAGAGTTTGATAATGGTTTTGTTGAAAGCTTCCGCCAAACCATTAGCAGCTGGATAGTATGCCGTAGAGGCGATATTGTGTATTCGATTTTTATCGCAAAATCGATGAAACGCTTAGCTGATGAACTGGGGCCCGTTGTCATGGATTATCCTTCGGGGGACCCCGAAGCGATAAATGACGTGATGCTTGATGAAGCTGATCACATTAGACGCCTTTATCTCAGCAAGAGGGATTGCCTCTGCCCATTTGGAGAAGTAGTCCGTGATGGCCAGTATGAACTGATGACCTCGGGAAGAAGACGGGTGAATGGGACCAATGACGTCCATACCCCATGCTTCGAAAGGCCAGAATGCAACTGTAGGATGCAGATGCTCAGATGGTCGGTGTATGAAGTCTGCGTGAATCTGACAGGCTCTGCATTGTTTTGCATACCGTATCGCATCTGTGATCATAGTAGGCCAATAATAGCCCATTCTCCTGATGCGATCCTGTAGCTTAGGACCGGGTTGGTGGGCTCCGCATACGCCGTCGTGAGCTTCCCGGATGATCTGCTGTGCTTCGTCGTTAGACAGACATCTTAACAGTAATCCGTCGTAGGTTCGGCGATATAGGTATTGCGCAGATGCATCGTAATAGAAGCGTAATGATCGTCGCTTGATGGACACTGCTCCTTTGGGGTCCTCCGACAAGATTCCGTATGCGACGAAATCTATGAAGGGACTTCTCCAGTCTTTTCCGGGGAGATCTGTGTTCACAGCATGGCTGCGTTCTATGTGAAGGTTGTTCTTCGCACAGAATAAGTCTCTGTTAAGAAGGATTACCGAATCCTGCCTTCTTATAGGAGTGGCTAAGTCTGCGGCTAGACTGGCTAGGGCATCAGCTTCCAGATTCTGAGACCGAGGTACATGCTCCAGGAAGAATCCTTTGAAGGTCATGGCTATCTCGACCGTTGCTTGGTGGTAGGGGATGAGGTCTGGATTCCGGACTTCATATATCCCTCTGACTTGATTGACGATAAGCAGAGAGTCACCGAAAGCTTCCAGGGATTCGACCCCCAGCTCTTTGGCGGCTCGGAGCCCGACTAACAGAGCGTTGTATTCTGCCACATTGTTGGAGCAGGGCTCGCTAAGAGAATATGCTCGGTAGATGACGAGCTGATCAGGAGTGACCAGGACGACTCCTACTCCTGAGACGATGTTTCCCTTGGGACCGGTTCTGGAGGCCCCATCGAAGAAGAGTTGCCATGCGTCGGTTTCCATTGCAGAGTTACATTCTGCAACTTCGTCGGGAATGTCCTCGTATAATTTGGAGGACTCTGGGATCGGATGGGCAGCTAGGAAGTCAGCCAGTGCTTGGCCTTTAATGGACTTCTGCGGTACGTATACCATGTCATATGGCGTTAATAGCATCGCCCAAGTCGCGAGTCGGGAGTTAAGAACACTCGGTTTGCTCATTAGTACCCGCAGAGGGTTGATCCTGGAGATGATATGAATGGTCTGTCCGGTGACATAGTGTCGTGTCTTCTGGACGGCGAACATCAGAGCCAAGCATTCCTTCTCCACTGGGTTGTACCGGTGCTCGGCCCCGACCATCATCCTGCTGAGGTAGTAGATAGCTTGTTCATGCCCCATGTCATTCTTCTGTGCAAGAAGAGCTCCTAGTGAATGATCCATTGCTCGAACGTACAGCAAGAATGGTTTTCCCATGACGGGAGGTGCCAGAACTGGCGGACTGGTGAGGTAGCGTTTGATGTCTTCGAACGCCTGCTGACAGGTTTCGTCCCACACGAAAGATACGCCTTTCTTCATGAGGTAAGAAAAAGGCTGACATCTCCCCGAGAGGTTGGATATGAATTGCCGGATATAGGCCAGACGGCCTTAAAATCCCCGGAGTTCCCTCAGATTACGGGGTGGTCGCATTTCTACGATTGCCTGGACTTTGTCAGGGTCCACCTGGATGCCTTTGGTGGTGATGACAAATCCCAGGAACTTGCCACTAGATACACCCAGAAATGATTTCGTAGGGTTCATCTTGAGTTGATGGCGACGCATTAGCTCGAACACCGTCCTCAAGTCTTGGAGGTGATCACCTTTGAGGCGGCTCTTGACGGCTATGTCGTCTACGTAACATTCCACTGTTTTGCGTAAATGCTCATGGAATATGTTACTCATGGCCCGTTGGTATGTAGCCCCGGCATTCTTCAATCCGAAGGGCATGACCGTATAGCAATATACCCCCAGTGGTGTCCGAAAAGCAGTATGCTTCTCGTCTTCAGGATGCATCTTGATCTGATTGTATCCCGAGAACCCGTCCATGAAAGACATGCGTTCGAAACCGCAGGTGTTGTCGATCATGATGTCGGTGATAGGAAGAGGGAATTCATCTTTGGGACATGCCGCATTTAGATCCCGGTAATCGATGCAGATACGCACCTTCCCATTCTTTTTCATGACTGGGACAACATTGGCGACCCAGTCGGGATGTTGCTCTTCACGGATGAAGCCGCAGGCTATCAACTTCTTGACTTCAGCTTCAATGGCGTCCATCATATCCGGGCGGGACCGGCGTTGGTGCTGTTTGACAGGCCTTGAGTCGGTCAAAATATTGAGCTTGTGAGTAGCCACCTTCGGATCGAGGCCTGGCATATCCTCATAATTCCACGCGAAGACGTCGACGTATTCTTTTATCAGTTGGATGATTTCTTCCCTTTCAGCTGGGGGAAGATAGTTACTGATAAATATTGGCTTTGGTGAGAGTTCACCCCCAACGTCGATTTGGACAACTTCGTCTTCAGTGGGAGGTTCCCTTTGCTCGAAGCGAAATTTCCACTGTGTATCCATGTGTTGAGCCCAAGCGTCATTTTCGAACAACTCAGATTCTTGTTCGCTTGCCTCTAAGGGATCTGTCGACGCCATATTCACCGAGAATGTTTGTCCGAGACCGTTGGATGAGTCGGAGGACGTTGAGCCGCCTTGAGGAGAGGCAATGGCGTCTTCAGAAGCCGCAAGGGAGGTCGGATATCCTAACCCGAAGCGGGTTTGTCGGTAGCAAGAGTTGCCGAGCAGCGGCGTACGCCTGCCCCTCCCATTGTTGAGACCTTGGTTCCGCTTCAGATTGTAGCCCATATTCCGCATGATCTTAAGCGCTTGTGGGCTGTATCGGCGAACCTGTATTTCCCCAGTATCGTCGTCGAAAGTATCTTCTTGGATAGCTGGTTGATTGCGCATACGGCCGAAGAATATCGGACGCTGAGTGCTGTAGGTAGGTGGGACGATGAAGATAGAATCCTCATGGGGTCCATACGTTGCGACGACGTTGGACGATGATGCTACTTCCCATACATATGGATGATAGGCCTTTATAGCTCCCAAGAATTTTTGTGCTATTGGTTCTATCTCGTCAATGTACGGGAAAATGGGACTTTTATTGTCATTGGCAACCGCGTTAGTAGTTTTTTTTACATCCCTTGGTTTTTTGTCGCGCCGAAGGTTGATGACCAAGGGTGGAGGCTTTTTGTTTAAGGTAATTACCAAAGGATCACCCCCTTTTCCTGACCTAGCATCGTTCAGGTGGGCGGTCATAGGCTCTGTGGCCTTTGGACGAGCAGTCCGTCCTTTCACCTTGATCGACAGAGGTTGTTTGACAGAGGGTTCTTCTGGCTCCCGACGGGATTCCTTCTCTGTCTGGGCCGTTACCTCTTCCGTGTGGCTCTGAGAGTATAACACGGCGTCAGAGTAGTAGGATTCCACCCCTCTGAACGGGTTTAAGTCTGCAAACTCGGTTTGCACCGCTCTTTTGGCATCTACATATTTGAAGCATTGATGTAGAGTTGAAGGGACAATGTTGTGGTCGTGGATCCACGGTCTTCCCAGCAGGATGTTGTAGGACACCTCTGAATCAATGACGTAGCATGTAGCCACTGATCTAAGGTTGCCAATCTGGATTCTCAAGCGAATCTTCCCCAATGGTTTACTCTTTCCAGCGTTAAAACCCACAATTGTAGTAGTGGTATAGGCCAGTTCGCTGGTGGGGATCCTCAACGGTCTGAGCAGACTGTGAGGAATGATGCTGATTGACGATCCCGGATCTATGTGAATCCGGTCGACCTCCATGGAACCGATATATCCGGTGTGATAGAGAGGCCTGTCATGCCTGTTGTGTTTCAGCAGCATGTCATCTTGGGTGAAAGTGATGTTTGGTACCACCTCCATCACACTGTGGCATTGAGGGCACGCCACGGGTTCCTCGTTGGGGGACTTGAGCTGGGTTAAGCACACATCCGCTTGCATCAACGCTTCGCTCAGGGCTAGACGAGTGTCTTGGGAGAGCCTGAGTAGCTCGAAGATGGACAACCTGGCTGGCGTATTGGCCAGCTGGGCCAGGATGTCGAAGTTGTACGGTTTCTCTAAACCTTTGTTTGGGATATTCTTCACAGGTACATCGAAGCGTACTTCCTTTTGTTTTCCCTTGTCCGCTGGAGTTGGTCTTGAAGGACCGGTCTCTGGCGTGGCGGGCTCGGGTCCCGAAGGCTTGGTGGCTGGGGCGTCTTCCGGGCTCGTGCCGTAGTTCTTGAGGTAGGCTTTCCCTGATCGGGTTGCTGTAGCCAACACCTCGTCCTCTTCTGGAGTGGCAACCATATGGCATGGTTTGCATTTGGAGTTCTTTCTAGACTTAGCTCTGATAGCATCGGTCTCTTCCCCGATTTCTGACACCAGGTCGGATGAACCCACATAATCTCGCCTTGCCGGGTAGTTAGGGGTACCAGGTTGCGATTTTGATCCCGAGCTGGAGGGAGATTGATGATGTTCATCGTTGCTCGGAAAATAGGCGTGACACCATCCAGGATCGTTCGGGGAGGCAGACTGCCAAACTGGAGAGAGATCATGTTGGCCGTGACCGTCTTCTCGGTGTTGTGCAGGGTGATCGCCTTAGCATCGATTAACCCCTGGATCTTCCTTTTCAGTACGTAATACGCCTTTGTTGGGTGGTGTACGTATCGGTGGAAGATACAGTATTTTGGGTCGTTAGTATTGCCAACTTTCTGGGGCCGCCTCAGCTCTGGAAGGGTGATCTTGCCACTCTTGACGAGACACTCGAATATGCTCGGGACGTCATCGTCGTCGAAGGAGTAGACTTCAACGGGTCTGGAAGTCCCGGGTTTTGCTTGCGCGGTTGCCGCAATCTTTGGTCTGGCCGTATTGATTGCCAGGGCTTCTTTCCCTTTGGGACCACGAGGGTGGTCGCTGCTAGGGGATGGCCTCTTGCCTCTGTCGGAGGCGGAGATCATGATGCCATTGTCGCGCACCTTGCGACTATTGTCTTCGGCTGCTACCGCCGAGATGATGAACGAGGGCCAATCACGGAACTGATATGGTCCTGTGAACACCGAGACCACGGGAAGGAGGTTCTTCCTGCAAATGTCCACCAATGCAGAGTCGGGAACTCCTTGAGGCATTTGTAAGGTGGCCTGACGAAAACGTTCGATGAAGATGCGAACGTCTTCCTTTTCCTTTTGCTTGACTTCGATGAGAGAGGACATAGACATGTCCATTCCTCCCTCGTAGAACCGTGTGAAGAATAAAGTTCTGAAGTCTTCGAAGGAAGTGATGCAGTTATCCGCCAAGCTGCGGTACCACTGATAGGCTACTCCTGAGAGGCAACCTTTGAACACCCGAGTAAGGAGGGCGTCGTTCCCTTGTAGCAACACCGTCATCATGCTGAAATAATTCATGTACTGGCTCGGCGATGTTTTTCCCTCGAACAGGGCCATGGTCTGAGGTTTGTACCTTGGCGGGAAAGGGACTTCCTCCCAAATAACTGGGTAGGGCTGGTTGATTCCCAGATTCTTGAGCTGATCCTTGTGTTTCAAGGCGTCAAACTGGGCCTTCAACTCCCGGACTGCCTGCATCAAATTTTCAGTCGGAAGCGGGGCCATGGAGTGGTGCGGGGTTGGTTGTATCGTAACCCCAGCGGGAGGTAAGGCATTCTCTGAGTGAGGAAGCGGAGGAACTTCTGACTCTTGAACCAGTGCGGGCTCTTGGCTCGGGTGGGATGGTGGTAAGTCCACCCCCACACGTATCTGAGTCGGCGGGACCGATGCTTGAGCCATGGTAGCTGCGTGCTGAGTTAGCATCATCTGGTGCATGTTTTCCATCATGGATTGTATTTGTTGCAGAGATGTTTCCAGCGTGGTGAGGCGTTGCTCTGCGTCTCCTGACGGTGAAGCTTCCTCGCGTTCATCTTCAACGGCGTAGGCTCCCATCTCCCTGGGCGTCATTGAAGGATTAGTATAGGTCGCTGTAGAAGTCGACTCTACACTTTCTGCTTCTGATTCTTGGCGACCCCCAGCGTCGGAATCGGAAGAGGATGGAGCTGGCTGTCGTGACTTTGCGCGAGTGTGCTAGAATACTCCGGCTTCAGTGTCACTGAACCTCCTTCGGCTCGGGGGCTTGGAGGGATGTTGTCTTGAACTCGACCCTCCTCTACGCAGGTGTGAGGCCATGTTTACAGGCGCATGCGCGGGTTCCCCTCCCTGGAAAGACAGAGAGTAGCCCAATCGGTCGAAGACCGATCGTTTTGTTTTGGGACAGCAGCAATTAATCACAACCTTGTGGCTATTACAATGATGCTCGCTAGGAGGCGTAATAGACATATTGGAAGGTCCCCTCTCTTTACGCTTCTGGACTAGATACTTGCGTAGGTCAGGAGGAGTTGCCGGAGAGGCCCTTAGTCGGCCATTGGTTTCTCACGTGATCCGGAGGGTAGGCATTCCGTTCCTTCGCTGGCGTGGAGGCCGAGAGGTTAAGTAGCCTGCCGCTTGCTTTCCTTCGCGGAGATCACAGCGCTCATCTGGTTTACCGTAGAGGTCCGATGATGTCTTGCGCGTGGAGCGAGATCTGTTCTTCCGTCTTGGCGCCGAGGCACCATCGGAAGTTCTGTCTGTACCGCGCGGAGCGGGAGACAGATTTCTACGCGTAAAGCGCAGTGAAGGCTTCTGGGTTAGCGCTGAGGCTTCGCCCGAAGTTTTGTCTTTACCGCGCGTAGCGGGAGACTGTTTCCTACACGTAAAGTGCAGTGGATTCTTCGGGGTTAGCACTAAGGCTTCGCTCGAAGTTTTGTCTGTACCGCGCGTAGCGGGAGACTGAATTTTACGTGCGGGGCACGGAGGAAGCGTCGCTACAACCTCGTTGGCCGAAGAGATCGGAGAGTTCGGAGAGATCGGAGAGTCCGGAGAGATCGGAGAGTCCACAGGAATAGTAGAGGATGTCTTGGGCATCCACACATTGCGCAGCTTCCTGTTGTCCTGGACGGAGAGAGGGCGAGAGCTACCCCCGGCTTGAAGCATGTCTTCGTAGGCTGACTGGTCGAAATGAACGACCAGCGTCTTCTTCACGGTTCCCACGGATACCGTATCGTATTGAGCAATTACTTCCTCGTCAGAAGAGAAAGATGTCCCCAGCAGAGTCGCCATCTTGTTTGTGGTATTAAACGAAAGGAATAAAATTGTATTTCAATGACGGGGTTTATGCGAAACCCGTGCCCTTCTGTTTACAAACAAACTTGTACAATGTAATCCTATACGAGGATGTGGGAGTACAATTTATTTAATCTGGGTATAAATTGCTATAGGTGTCTGATCTGCGGTCGATCACTTTAGCCCTTGGACCACACGATGTTGAAGAAGTGCCGTGGAAGACAGGTAGCAGCTTCGAAGGTTGCAGAAGAGGTTGGACGCACGAGGCCAAGGTTGTCGATCCCTGCTCTTTGCCTGCTCTCCGGGCTCTCTCTCTCTCTCTCTCTCTCTCTCTCTCTCTCTCTCTCTCTCTCCCTCTCTCTTCCTCTCTCTCTCTCTCTCCTTGGACGGTAATTCTCTCCTGGATGATAATTCTTTTTCCGCCTTTTTTTCCCCATTGATAGGGGTCTCTATTTATAGAGTTTTGGTGACAGTGACCACTCCGTCGGTGTAAAAACCGAGGAGTGGGAAGTACAACACCCTTTTACACAACGGTTAAAGTAACCAATGCTTGCGTATGGATGATCTTTTGAATGAGCGTATGACGCGGGTCCAACTAAGGGAACACAACGCGTACTATTGCTACGAAGATCACGGCGTAAGAGCCACGCAGGTAGGTATCCCGTGTGTAGAAACGGTTGGCGTAGAAGCCAAATGACTGTCACCCTGGCACAGAGGCCAGATAGGCATAGAAGCCGAATAGGCGTAGAAGCCGGGTAGGCGTAGGAGCCAGGTAGGCGTAGGAGCCGGAGAGGCGTTGAAGCCGGAGAGGCGTTGAAGCCGGAGAGGCGTTGAGAGCCGAAGAGGCGCTGAAGCCGGAGAGGCGTTTGAGAGCCGAAGAGGCGTTGAAAGCCGGATAGGCGTTGAAGCCGGAGAGGCGTTGAAAGCCGGATAGGCGTTGAAGCCGGAGAGGCGTTGAGAGCCGAAGGGGCGCAGGTCTTGAATGGGCGTAGAAGCCGCTGCGTACCGTGCCCGAGTGCTGACGTGGACGTCTTAGCCGGAATCACGGCTTTCGAAGATGCAATCAAATCTTCTACAGAGATTTGCCATCATCTTGTGCATTAAGTGCGAAGACGTGTTTCGAAGGTCTGCAGCCCTTCTGTGCATCCGTTAGCAGAGACGTGCCTTGACTGAACCTGTCATCGCTCTGTGCAATTAGACGTAGAGACGTGCCTCGAGCCCCGTACGATGTGCAGCTTTTGACGTGGCAGGCGGTTTGTCTACTGCGGAGCGTAAACCGGCTTATGCCTGCCTGTGTAAAATAATGCAGCGTATCCCTCTGTGCGCAAAAGAGCGGTTTATGCTGAGGGGACGTTAGTAAACGACGGTTCGGTGGTATCTTAACCCAATCCTCTGCATTAAATGCAGAGATCCGCCATCATACTGTGGTGTGCGTCCCGAGGGGTCTGTGCCTGTTTCCAACCGTCGTCTGGGTCGTCGTGCAGCACTTTTTGTCAGGAGTCAGAGACCAGGTTCACTGCGTGACTTGACAGATTCATTTCGGGGAAGACGAAGCGTTCCTCGTACGCTATTTTAACGCTGCTTTGAGAGCGGCTGAGTTTTTACGCCCTGGAGGCGATGGGGGGGGTCCCGTCTACGCCGAAGCGGTTTTGGACGCGCTGCACCCTTGAGCTCTTACGCCTGATGGCACTGAAGGCCTTTGCTTGCGCTGCTCTGTATCAATACGCCGCGTAGCTTTTGCCCGCGTATTTTTCATGCTTCTACACCAGTGTCTATCGTTTCAAATCGGGACGGACGGTTCCTATCACGTTTCTCGGAAAGCCTTCAGTCAGCTATGGGTACCAAGTTAAAGTTCATTTCAACGTACAATCCTTAGATCGACGGCCAAACGGAGCGTGTGAACCAGATCCTTGAAGACATGCTACGCCTCTGTTCGATCGACTCGAAGTCAAGTTGGGACGTCCATCTACCGTTAGCAGAATTTGCATATAAAAATAGTTACCAGTCCAGCATTCAGATAGCTCCGTACGAGGCTTTGTATAGGCAAAAGTGTAGACCGCCTATCTGTTGGGATGAAGTTGGCGAACGACAGATCCTCGGCCCGGAACTAGTAGAGCAGACCGTTCAAAATGTTCGGCTGATTCGAAAGCGATTAAAGATGGCACAAAGCAGACAAAAGAGTTATGCAGACATCCACAGACGACCCCTTGAATTTATAACTGGTGACCACGTGTTTCTTAAGGTCACGCCGATGCAAGGAGTTACGAGATTTGGAGTAAAGGGCAAGCTAAGTCTGCGATTTGTTGGTCCTTTCAAAATTCTCAGGGGAGTCACCCCAGTTGCATATCAAATTGTCCTACCACCGAGCTTATCAGACTTATATGATGTCTTTCACGTATCTCAGATGCGAAAGTACGTGCATGATCCGAGTCACGTGGTAGATTTTGGTCAGTTGGGTTTGCAAGCAGACTTGTCCTATGTAGAGGAGCCTAGAGGAACCTGTGCAGATCATCGATCGAAAGGATAAGCAGCTCTGAAATCGTTTAGTCCTGCTCGTGCGCGTACTCTTGAGAACCACGTGGTCGAGGAGTCAACCTGGGAACTCGAATCAGACATGAAGGAAAAGTTTTCCTCATTATTTTTCTAGGGGTAGGTTCCATTCCTAAGTTTCGAGGATGAAACTTTTTATTAGTTGGTTAAGATGTAGTGCCCCGTTCCCCCTTTTCAGGGAGCACGACTAAGAAATACTTGGTATCGTTCGATTGTGACAGATTAAATCAAGATCCTTTCCACGTTATGGATTGGTTGCTTCGGAATCAAGTCCCATATTCAGCGGATCATGCCTCAAGGAAGGACTCGTCGACAGGTTCGTGAGAGGCCCTTCCGTTACGCTGATTTCTTTGCCCGTTTTCAATGCCGCTTGGTTGCTTTCTTGTTGGTTTTGGGACTTGCATTTTCTTGAACGATTTCGATAGATTTTATTGTCTTTGTTTCTTGAAACTTTGCATTTAGTATCGAACTCCGGAAGACTGAGGCAGGAGATATTGATCATTTGTTGGTGCGTGCAGGTGATCGTGTAAGCGACGCACGAGCGGAGTCTTGAAGATCTCCCCTTTCTCTTTCCCGATTCACTAACTTGTGAGTGGCCTTACCTTCGATTAGCTCCCTTCTTCCAAGCCTTCACTCTTAATAATCTGTCTCGTTTGTGCGTTCTGATCAACGATACCATAAAGATTATAACTGAGTCAAGATAATAAGTAGTAAACTTGAAAATACTTTATGCTTGTCACACAAAATCACTGAAACGATCATATTGTTGCATGCTTATCCGCTATGCATGTATCTCTTTTATGTTTCAGTTGTAGCTAGAACTTATTCATCTATAACTGTGCAATGAGTAGTATATAGTTTGCAATGTGATCACTTGAGCATATAGACTATGTCGTCGCACTGTGCTAAAGTAGCTTTGTTTATTTTGATTTCTTGAAATTCTTAGTATGATAACTTAGTGTCAAGACGTTTTATGGTCACGGACAAATTGTGCACAAGGTTTTAGTCTTCGCAAACGGTCGCGGGGCACTGGGACCTATTCGACCCGAGCGGAACTTGGATAACATGGGTGATTCGGGAACTTGCAGCGGGGCTCGCTACCCGCGCTGTAAGGATCGCCATCTAACCCCGCTTTGGTCCAATATAGCTTGTGGTGCCAGTGACCCACTATGTAAATTTAAACTGTACAACTAACTTATGTCTTCGTGGCAGAGAAGGTCATGATAAGTTTTGCAGGTGATTCAGACGGCGCAGGTAAAGTCACCGAACGGTGAGATATTTATTTTGATTACTCTATATCTATTGTATGTTGTAACTTGAACTAAGTCAAGATAGAAAGACCACAATAATAACTCGTTTGCTTCATCACTTGAATACTGTGTCAAATTTGGTGTGTCGGGTTAGCTCGCCCTTACCGGTACTTTTAAAGCACCGACCCTCGTTGCAGCAGGTTCCCCGAGCCAAGACGACGTGGCGGGGAGCTGAAGCTTTCCCCCAACCAGTCCACCAACTTTGGCGCTCTCGTGTTAGTGATTTTAGAGCGCTTGTACAAATCTCTCGGAGCTCGTGCACACTCTTTATGCAGCTCTGAGGCAAAGCAATAGCTTCGTCTGAAGGTCTATTATCTTTGAAATTCTTAGAATGGGATGTAATGTATGGAACGACTATCTCATTTGCGTCCATTTTGTAAGCCCGTGCGACACCTCTCACTTTTGATTCAAGAGGTTGTAATAAAGATGTACATTATCAATAAAATAGAACTTTTCTTCGTTTCAATATGTGTTCCTTAGCTTCCACACTCTGTTGTTGTGTTTCTATATATATATCGTTTTGGTAGGCCTTGTACAGGCATGTCTTACGCTCACACGGCATCACGCCCGGGGGACGTATAGTGATTCTGCAAAATCGGGGCTTGACAACTGCCTCCTCCAGTATCTCCTTCAGCTCCTGACTAGTCACATGTGTTCCCATCTCCAAAGTTGCTCTTATCGCAAACTCAACACAGGGACGAAATCAAACGCAACTCAAACACGGGTCGTGCGCCTACATGCGATCACTGTTTTCTCCATCTATATGTACACCTCCAAGTTCATGTGGTAGAAGAGGTACACGATAGGTAGAACTCGTCGGAATAAATGTTAGAGATAGATATCTATGCAAAACTTTCCAGGAAGTATGCTCTCTAATCTCAGAACCCACGTTGAGATCGAAATCGGAGGATCACACAAGAGTTCCTCTCTGATTATCCACGATCCAACGAACAACTCGCCTACGCCAGCGTATGACGAGGACAAGGTCGACAACAACGTACCCTGCTTCCCGCGGGTTCGACACCACCCACAGGGGGGGAGAAGAGGAACGGTGGAGAAGAAGAACGGTGGTGGAGAAGAAGAAAAGAGAGAAAATTTTATTGTGGAAAAAGATATTCAGAATTTTGGCTCTGATGCCATGTAGAAATGTTTAATTAATTTATTTCTCAAAGAGTGGGTACATATATATAGGAGGAGGATAGCCTCCTCTTTACTTTCTATCCAATGTGGGATTAAATAAGTTCCCATAACTCAACATGAACAAACTCCTCTTTCTTTTCTTTCTCTGTTCCTTCATCTCTATTCAATGTAGTATTTTAAAAACTGGATGGGACCGACCGGTTCAACCGGTTGACCAGTGAACCGATCATTTTTTTGATCCGGTTCAATATTGACCCACTAGTTTTTCAAAATTCTACTATAAATGAATATTTTTTGTAAAAAATAGTGCATATAAGAGATTAAACTTGAACCACTTAAATTAATCTAATGGTTGAATCACTAGTTGAATCTATTGGTTGAACCAGTTCGATCTGACCCAGTTTGTAACCAGTTTGTAAAAAATAGCTTACTGCTAGTTAGGTTAAAATAATCCTCGTAAGAGATTAAGAGATTACTCCTAGTTTGTAACCGTTTGTAAAAAAATAGCTTACTCCTAGTAAGAGATAAAACTTGAACCAGTTTGTAAAAAATAGTGTAATATTAACTAGCTTATTCCTAGTTAGGTTAAAATAATCCAAACGAAACGTAGAACACTCGTAACTTATTTTTTATTGCAGATATAAAATAAATTATGATCAAATAATGAGATTTAGAAAATAAAATTATAAAAATTAAATACGAATTTATTATAAATACTATAATCTCTAGAAATTGAATTCAGATAACCAAGTAAAATGTCTCACCTTAACCACTTTAGTTAGAATTATTTTGCTATAATTAAATTATATATTTAGTTAAATAATTAATTAATTAAAAAATAATTAATAGAATATTTACAAACAGTTTAGACGACTCAATTTTGAACCGTTTTCAAGCCACCATATATTTGTAGAGATAGAAATATATCCAAAGTTTTACAAACATACATACAACAAATTTTTATTAAAATATATCCAAATCATATTTAAACTATTTTCAGATAATTTAATTTTTTATCTAATTTTTTATAATATTATAAAAAAAATGTACGTATTCGACGTGAAATAACTAATAAAAAAAATTAAAATACTTAACAAGCCGAGGGACCGCCAACACGTGAACCGAGAACACGTGGCGGTCCCCTATTGGTCGGACTGTGGATCCCACAAAATCGAGCCCCTTGCATTCATAGATGTAAACAATCTGATTAATGGGGAACCAACACGTGTTCTCGGTTTATGTATCGGTCTCCCGCGCGGTCTATAAGGAAGCGCTGTAAAAATAAAAAGAGAAATTTTGCGTTACCCCCACTTTATTTATCCATATTAAGGGTGCACCTCACATTATTTTTATAATGTACAAGACCTCTCACTTTTGACGGAATTCGTTCAGAATTGACGGTCAAGCTATTTGACCAAAAAATTTTGACGAAAATATCCCTCATTTATTTTCCTCTTCCTTTTTTCTCTCACCCACTCCTCCCCGCCACCGCCGCCGCCCCCCTCACTGCCGCCGTCCTGTCTCCCCACCCCGCCCCCCTCCCTGCCACCGCCGCTGTCCCCCATCTTCCTTCACACCCCTCTCCTCCTCCCCCCTCCCCGCCACCACCGCCCCCCGTCCCCAAGCCCGCACCCCCTCCCCGCCACCGCCACATGGAGCGCCTCGTCGCATCCACCGTCTTGCTCTACGTCGAGCTCGAGCTGCTCGCCGACCTCGAACACTCTGTCAAGAAGCTCCCCAACACCGACAAGGTCCACCGCGTGCTCGACCGGAAGATCCGGTGGTAGCGCTACGACGTCAAGCACCTCTGCGACTCCTCCTTCTGGAAACACAAGTTCGACAAGGTCGATGGCGGTGGCGGGGAGGGGGAGAGGAGTGAGAGGGAAGAGGGGGGACGGTGGCAGCAGCGATGGTAGGGATGGGGTCTGGGTGGGGAGGGAGGGCGGTAGCGGTGGCGGTGGTGGGGAGGAGGATGGTGAGAGAAAAGAGAAATAGAAAAATAAAGAAGGGATATTTTTGTCAAATTTTTTTTTTTGTCCAATAGATTAATTGTAAATTCTGGACGAATTTTCTGAAAATAAAAAATCTTGTAACGTGGAGTGTATTTCTAATATAGATAAATAAAATAGAAGGTAACTCAAAATTCTTCAAATAAATAGAAAACAGCGACCAACATGCACTATATAATTAAGGTAATGAGTAGGCGTAAACAACTAGAAGAAAGAAAAATGTTGGCCATGTTCCTAATTAAGCGCCGCGTTTCTCTCCCGGACCGTAAGCTACATTTCCATTCCGATTCCCTGTCCCTCCAACCCTATAACTTGGCTTTCTCTATCTCTTCCTGTCTAATTAAAAACACTGAATAAAAAGTATATACATAATTAATAATTTTATTTTTCGCAATTTGGTAAATATATATTTTCTCGCGCATGTTCGATCGACATGGCAACAAGCTCCGTCTTTGATTCAGGTATATATATGTTAAACCCCTCTTTTCTTTCTAATTCTCGCTTTAATTTCTTCTTCTGTTCCTATCCAATATTTGAATTAAATTAATGTTGGTATCCATTGTTGCACGAATAGTTCGTGAATAATTTATTTCTCAGAAAATTGTCACATCGTATATACTCACAAGTATTTGTCCGTGGAAAAAAAAATGTATTTGGGAACTCAGTTTAATTTTGTGGAATGACAACCACGACCGGCTCATCATCGTCAGGTGGTGAGGCCCACTATCTGGCCCATCCACGTCAGACCTAGGCAAGCGACAGGGACAACTTTGGCAGCAGGGAGGCAAATAATTTTGTAAAAATAATAATATTATTTATATTTAATTTTTGATTGTCAGAAGATATCAATTTAAAAATATTCATTAGTCTAATTTGTATGATACTATGCTAAATTTATGATATCAAATAAAAAAAACTTGAATAGTTAGAAAATATCCGGTTGAAATTAAGCCTAATTTTAAATAAGCATATACAGAAACTATTATTTAGAAAGGTAATATATATAAAAAAAACATCCAATAATGATAAGTATGTATTGGTATAAGTAGTAAGTATTTGTATTGCTTTTGTTGGATACTAAAAAAATATTAGAATGTTTCACAACTTGAAAGAATGGACCAAAAATTAAACCTCACGTATCAGTCTGTGATTGGCCGGTAACAACTAACCCTAACCTTTCTCCTGCTAACATAGAATTTTTTTTGACCAATCGACATGTGCCACGTGGCAATAGTTTCAATTACGAACCAACTTTCAGACTGTGTAACAGGATTGAAACAATATATAATCAAATAGAAAATGTCATTTGCACCGCCTCCTTCCATCTCTCCATAAAATATTAGAATGTTTCACAACTTGAAAGAATGGACCGAAAATTAAACCTCACGTATCAGTCTGTGATTGGCCGGTAACAACTAACCCTAACCTTTCTCCTGCTAACATATAATTTTTTTTGACCAATCGACATGTGCCACGTGGCAATAGTTTCAATTACGAACCAACTTTCAGACTGTGTAGCAGGATAAAAAACTATCAATACTAATATTGCAATATCTACAAACAAAACATGCATGTATACATGGTATATAAGTATGGTACCATCTAAAACATGTACAGGTTCTGTCAGTTATATGAACAATATAGGTTCTACCTGTTGCCCGGTCTATTATTTCAAACTTATAACTATCAATAGCTAATATTTCTAGGTGGTTCTTCTCTTTGATAATAGAAGCCATATTTTTTAACATATTCGGACAATAATCTGTGTCTATATTTTCAGCAAACTTTTTACAATTGTCATGAAGTGTAATAATCTTGGCTCTAATACCATCGAGAAGTATTGTAATTGGCTTATCTCGTAATTTCTTAATCCAGCTATTGAAACATTCAGCAAGATTAGAAGTGTTAATATCTAATCTAGGACAAGTAGCATACGCTGTTATCCAATGTTCAAATCGACGACTTTCATCGTTTACACCAATAAGCCAATCGTACAACACTATGTTCTCGGCTTTAATTATATCAAACACACTCTCTGCATCCGTTTTATTATATGATCTAGCAAGCGAGTCTAACAAGCGTTGAAATACTGGTTCTTTTGAAACTTTTTTCATGTTTTGTTTAAAATGTTGAATACAAAAAAAATGAGGAGATGCAGGAAAAATAGCACGAACAGCATTTATTAATCCCTTTTGCTTGTCAGATATAAATGAAATTGCACTCCAATCATTAAAACAACTTTCAAAAGATATTTTAAGCGAATTTAAAAACCAAGACCAAGAATCACTATTCTCAGCTTCAGCAACAGCATAAGCTATAGGATATAATTGATAGTTAGGATCGTTAGCACAAGCAATAAATAAGATACCTTGATATTTAGACGAAAGAAATGTAGCATCAGTACTAATAATTGGTAAACATCCACTTAAAAATCCATCAATACATGACTTAAAACAAATAAAAATTCGTTGGAAGCTATTATTTTTGGCAGTTTTAATAAAACATGTACTACCTGGATTTGTCTCCATAATTCTATAACAATACTCCTCAAGACTAGCGTATTATGCCTCATCATAACTACCATTAATTTCAGCTAGTGCTGTCTCTCGGCTCTCCATGCTTTGGAATAACTAACTTGTATACAGTGCTCCCTATATATATCTTTAACAATTTTTGATGGACTGTATGACTGGTTATCTCTAATAATGTCAATTATCATGGTCTTAATCCATGAAGCGGTAGCTAGTCGATGACGTCCTGTACTAAGTCTTCCTAAACAAGAATGACGATTTTCTAATGTACTAACTTTAACTATATCGCCATTTCCAATAGATTTGACATATACTCTCCAATTACAATTCGGTTGATCACAACTATATATAATTCCACGAGCATTATTCATAAGACTAGCTGAACAACTAAAATTATATTTAATTGCTAAATTACTTATAAAGCTTCTAAAGTGAGAACGACTAGGAAATGATTGTCCCTTAAATAATTCATCAGTGATAGCTTTTACAACATCATCATCTACTGTATAACCTACATTTTCAACTAAATCATCACTATTTCCATCGTCGTTGTCACTATCATCATCATGATTAGATTCATCTGATGAATGACCTTCTTGGATAAATGAAACTATTTGTTGAGAAGAACTAGCACCCGAACTAACATGCTGATATTCAGAAAAATATTCATTATTTCTACTATCTAAGGTTGCTGCTACTTTAATAACATATATTTTTATATATCTTGATTGTGAATTAATCTCAAGAATATAATTCCATGCATCTTCACTATCTATCAAAAAACAATTAGAACAAAAAAATAGACTTCAGAATAAAATCATAATGAATAGAACAACGTTCAATAATATGATTACGTATATTTTCAAAACTAATATTCGGATAAGTTGAAAAAATTATACTTTCTCCTCCTTCGTAATTTAACCCATTTACTTTACCGCCGTGCGAGCATACAATTCTTACGCTACGATCCATGAAGGTTGAGAACTTTTGCTACAGAAAACAGGAGGAGGAAGCTGTGAAAATAGGAGGAGGAAGCTGTGAAAATTTGAGGAGGAGGAGGAGAATGTGTTGTGTGAGGAGTGTTTGGAGGGGGTGGGGGGTGTTTATAGGAGTTGGAGGGAGCCGTTGCCCAACGGCTGAAAAGCCAACGTTCACTGGCCCGCCAACTGAGTTGGCGAGCGGGCCTCTCGAGGAGGGTGCCCCGCCAACTCAGTTGGCGAGATGCTCGCCAACTCAGCAGCTCGCCAACTGAGTTGGCGAGTGGTCCCCCCTCTGCAATTACCCCAATTTTTTTCCGTTATTTATAAATATATAATATTTTATTACTTTAAATGAAAAAATCCGTTGTAACAATATATAATCAAATAGAAAATGTCATTTGCACCGCCTCCTTCCATCTCTCTCTGTCCTTCCGGGTCCTTCTATTTCCTTCGGCCAATAATTTGATACCACGTGGCGGTGGAGCCTCTAGTCAAATTAGGTACTTCTGCAAAATATCTGTTAAAGATTTCACGCATCATAAACCCTTTTTTGTATTTTTCTTCCTTGCATAGCAGCTCATTACTATAATACTTTTTTCTCTTTGTATGATTGTATCGAAGTCGCCATAGCATTACTCTTTCCTTCTATAATCCATTCTTCTCTTCTCCTTACAGCAGATTCTTGATCGGAAGAAGAAGAAGAAGAGAGAGAGAGAGAGAGAGAGAGAGAGAGAGAATGGATCATCATCATAGTAGTGGTGCTACTGACATAGAGAGCAGTGAAGTCCTGGTGGAGAGAGGAGGAGGGGGAGGAGAGCTGGAGGGGAATGGGTCATCAAGTTTCTTTGATGACAAGGAGAGTGGTGGGATGATGATGATGATGAGGGAGCCCCTCTTGAAGAAGAGGGCCATGAACACCACTTCCCAAATTGCCATTGTTGGTGCCAATGTTTGCCCAATTGAGAGCCTAGATTATGAGTAAGATTTTAATGAATTATGTAATTCCATCTTATTCTGTCTTTTGTATGATTGGTTTCATCTTGTTGCTTATTTTTGGTATAATTTTCAACAATTTGGCAATGTATGATTCAGTATTGAATATATTCAATTGATCTGGATTTGGACTTGGAATCACATGACAGGACCCCCGACCTAATATCCCTCTCCAACCTCCAGACCTTGGCCATAATTTTTCTCCCCGAGCAAATGCTTCCAGGGAATTCAAACCTCCACCCGGCAGACCCGGGTGATTATGTCTCACCACCTCTTTTTGTGTCTCTCTCTCTCTCTCTCTCTCTCTCTCTCTCTCTCTCATATATATATATATATATATATATATATATATATCCGGATCCGGAATCCCGTCCGCCGAGCACACCCGCACCATCGGATGGGGGCCTGTGTGGGACCCGCACGGGGCCCGTGCCGATCCAACAGCTAAGGGGGACGGGACTTCCGCGGGACTCCGTGGACGGAACTCCCGATCCGGATCATATATATATATATATATATATATATATATAGAGCTGTGTTTGAGCAAAAGTTCAACTTCCTTTTTTTCTTTAGTCCCACATCGGTTTGGACCACTCCCCCCTTGTATTTATATATTAGTTCTTCTTCATTGCTCTCTTAAAGATGTTGTATGGGGAACCCCTTGGGCCACGTGCGCCGCCGCCGTCCGGTTCGGTTCGGTTCGACGCGCGTAACGGGTGCGAGTACGTGCCCACACCTGCGGGCACCGAATGCCGATCCAATTTACTCTTCGGGCTGGGATCCAAAAAATCTTTTTGCTCCCCTTTATTTTTTGGACCGATTTGACTCATTCAAATTTTGAACGTTGAGGCACTATGTCCAAATTCATTGAACACTTGTGACAGCTTCTGTCACAGCTCTTTTGACAGCAATTTCTCCATGTTTCTTTCCTTTTGTTATTGCTCCTTAATGGTCCGTTTATGAGCCATTTACTATTTTGTCCGTGGCTGTGTTTAGGGACTGTATATATATTCTGGTCTCCTCCTCCTTCATTTCAGATAGAAAATTCTTCTACGTGAAAGCTCTCTCTCATTCCTCTCTCGAACCACATTCTGTTATCTAAATCTTTGCTCTGGGCAGAGCTAAGTTCGGTCTCTCTCTCCGAGTTGTGTGCAACGAAGAGAACCCGGTAGTCAGGGGGTTTTACCACTAGGAGCTTCCGAGAAACGTCTGCACATAGACCTCGGATCAACTCTTAGGGCAGTGCTTCGTGCACGACTTCCCCGGAGGCCGATAACAATTTTTTAGTTTCTTTGTTCTCTTATCAATTTCTGGAAAATATTATATATATCTATAAATATTAACAACAATCTAAGAGTTGATAAAGGCTTTTTTATGTTAACGGAAATAATTTTCTTCTTACTGTGAAAATTTTCGTTTCTTACTTGCTGTCAAGTATACAGACTACCTATACATATTTCTTTTACCTAAAAATAAATATAGTAGCATAAGCAATTTTCATCGAATACTATTGTATACTTGAAAGTACTGTTCATTTCTATTAGAACAAATTTTGGTACTGTTCATTTATATTAGAACAATTTTTGGTACTGTTCATTGTTTGACTAATTAGAAGAAAATTAATATTGTTGAACTTAAATTTTGTGGGTACTGTTTATTGTTTAATTTTTGATTAACTTATATTGATTAAGGATTAATATTGTTAACAAACGATTAACTTATTAGCAGTATTTGTTACATACCAAATTGTGTTAAATCTCTTTATGGCCTAAAGCAAGCTCCCAAGCAATGGCACAACAAATTTGACATAGTCATCTCAGAATATGGTTTCGTGCCAAATGAATATGACAAATGTATATACTCCAAAATTTTAGATGAAACTTGTGTCATCTTATGTTTGTATGTAGATGACATCCTTATTCTTGGATCATCAATAGAATTGATAATTAATACCAAGGACTATTTATCCAGCCAGTTTGATATGAAAGATCTAGGTGAAGCCAACTTGATTCTAGGCATGCAACTGTCCAAATACAAGGAGGGCTATACTCTATCCTTAGCACACTCTATCGAAAAAATGCTAAGAAAATTTGAGTATTTTGATAAGAAACCTGCCCTTACTCCTTATGACAGTAGTGTTGTTCTCAAGAAGAATGAGGGTTCTCCCATGGAACAACACAGATATTCTCAGATGATAGGTTCTCTCATGTATATATCAAACAGGACCAGACCTGATATTGCATTTGCTATTGGGAGACTAAGTAGATATACTTGTAACCCAAATCAGTTACATTGGACATCATTAGAAAGAGTGTTTAGATATCTTAGGGGTACTCTAGATTATATGCTGCACTATACTAGACACCCTGATATCATAGAAGGTTATTCAGATGCAAACTGGGTAACTGACTCACATGATATAAAATTCACTACTGGATATGTTTTCACTCTAGGAGGAGCTGCAATCTCTTAGGGCTCATGTAAACAAACTATCATAGCTAGGAGTACAATGGACTCCGAAATGATAGCCTTTGACACTACATGTACAGAAGCCGAATGACTAAGAAACCTTATTATGCATATACCTGTTTCTATTAGTCATGTTCCTGCAATTTCTATAAACTGTGATAATAAATCTGTTATGGAACTACTAAAGCATGATTCTGTGAATGCTAAGATGAACAGGCACCTGCAGCTGCGCTTCAAGTCTATAAAGAGCCTATTGGGCAAATATGTGGTTCTTGACTATATTAAGTCAGAAAAGAACCTTACAGACCACTTGACGAAGGGTCTGTCTAGGACTTTGATCCTAGAATCATCGAGGGGGATGGGGTTAAGCCATAAGTATAGTCACCAGCAGTGGCAACCCAACTGAGTCTGACTGGAGATCCCAAGAAGCCGGTTCAATGGGTAGGAACAAGTTGGACTTAGGTGACTTTTATGGAACACTGATCCGAGATTAAAATCTCATTCTATAATGCCCAAGTGGCTGTACATGTGTACAATGATTCCCCATCCCTATGGTGACAGTGTTCTTGAGTGATATGGTTAGGATGAGTTTTAAAACTCTTAATAGGTCCAAGCTGATATGCGGGGTTGAAACCTATCACCAACCCTTAAGGACTTACCTATATGAGAGGTCGTGAAGGCCACGACTACGGGACAGGGCGATCCCAAACAACTCTCATGAATTTAGAATTAGTGCACATGGCCAACCAAAAGCGCCACCCGTTAGACCCAGAACCTCTAGCGTACTATGTGTGCTATTTTTCTGAATCTGGTAAAAGAAGTCTGATTCAAGGCATAGTCCATCAAGCACTTCTTCAGACAAAGACAATAGTCACTAAGTGAGATTCAAGGCTGTAGTCCATCTCATCTATGCATAATATATACCTGCCAAGAAACTCTTCTTTTTAATTTCTTTGTCACTTCTATTTCGGAACTTGACCTTTTGGGGGGGGGATTGTTAGCTGTGATTGAGCAAAAGCTCAACTTCCTTTTTTCCTTTAGTCCCACATTGGTTGGACCACTCCCCCCTTGTATGTATATATTAGTTCTTCATTGCTCTCTTAAAGATGTTGTGTGAGGAACCTCTTGGGCCACGCGCGCCGCTGCCGTCCAGCCCGGCTCGGCTCGATTCGGTTCGGCGTGCGTAACGGGTGTGGGTACGTGCCCACACCTGCGGGCGCTGAATGCCGATCCAATTTACTCTTCGGGTTCGGGCTGGGATCCAAAAATCTTTTTGCTCCCCTTTATTTTTTGAACCAATTTGACTCATTTAAATTTTGAACGTTGAGGCACTATGTCCAGGTTCATTGAACACTTGTGACAGCTTCTGTAACAGCTCTTTTGACAGCAATTCTCCAACGTTTCTTTCCTTTTGTTATTGCTCCTTAATGACCTGTTTATGAGCCATTTACTATTCTGTCCGTGGCTGTGTTTAGGGACTACCTATATATTGTGGTCTCCTCCTCCATTTCAGATAGAAAATTCTCCTACGTGAAAGCTCTCTCATTCCTCTCTCGAACCACATTCTGCTCTCTAAATCCTTGCTCTGGGCAGAGCTAAGTTCGGTCTCTCTCTCTCCGAGTTGTGTGCAACGAAAAGAACCCGGTAGTCAGGGGGTTTTACCACTAGGAGCTTCCGAGAAACGTCTGCACATAGACCTCGGATCAACTCTTAGGGCAGTGCTTCGTGCACGACTTCCCCGGAGGCCGGTAACAATTTTTTAGTTTCTTTATTCTCTTATCAATTTCTGGAAAATATTATATATATCTGTAAATATTAACAACATATATATATATATATATATATATATATATATATATATATATGCCGGACGCTTTGGAGACCCAAACCCTAATATATATATATATATGCCAAAGCGTCCGACATTAGACTTTTGGTCTCGAAATCACTGTTCACGTAGGCTTGTGAACGGTGATTTTGAAATCCAAAGTCTAATGCCGGACACTTTGGAGACGCCTACGTGAACAGTGATTTCGAGACCAAAAGTCTAATGCCGGATGTTTTGGAGACCTAAAACCTAATTTCAACAATTATGTGAGACCATATTACTAAATAACCTGTAACTTATATATAATAGTATTAATAGAAAAAATTCTTAGGTTTCACTGTGAAACTTTCTTAGGTTTCATCGTGAAAACTTGAGCAATGCTAAGATTACAACCAAAACAAACTTAGGCAATGCTAAGATTACAACCAAAACCCTTACAAATGGCTTACAACCTCCTATGTGGCATTTGTCAATTGTGTCCCCTTTTTCTATCGGGGTTGGGAGGGACCCAATTGGCAACTGTCACATAGGCGGTTGTAAGCCGCCTGTAAGACTTTTGGTTGTAATCCTAGGACTATTGGTGAAACTTTAACGTTCCAAAAGTGTCATTCTTGAATTGTTAGAGTTATTTTATTTTGTTATTTATCTTATGAGAGTATAATAGTAATTGTTGGTGTATTGTATATCAATATAAATAGACATGAGATTCAACATAGGGTTTTTTGCCATTGCAATCTCCTTTCTCATATTCTCTCTTCTCCTACTTTTCTCATTTTCTCTTCTCTCCATCTCCAAACTTCACTTGGTATCAGAACATTTTTTAAAAGTACTGTACATTACATTCACGACAGGGCCGATTGAACTAAGCCGTGAGTTCGACAGGGGTTCGGGGCGGCAGCCCCTGATTGCAGGGTTCGGGGCGGCAGTGAGTTCGACAGGGGTTAGGCTATTTTTCGTCTACTTTTCATGAAAAAACGTTCATCGTTCGTTGTTCGTGGTTGTTTGTGGTTCGTTTATGAGATTTAGGTTTTCTACAGATCTTCGTTTGTTGTTCGTCGTCGGTTGTGGTTTGTTGTGAGATTTAGGATTTCAATGATCTCATCTTTCTGTTGCATCTGCAAGTATGGTGGGGATCGAATCTTCTAGCGAAGTTAATAGTGGTAGTGGAGAAGTTAATAGTGGTAGTGGTAGTGGTAGTGGTAGTGGAGGTGGTTCTCTTTTTATTGTTATTCATAATGATGAATTGGAAAAATCAATTACATCGGTGAAACTCAATGGTGCGAACTACCTTGCATGGTCCAAGTCTATTAA
The DNA here is from genome assembly GCA_036927795.1 of Iris macrosiphon. Lineage (NCBI taxonomy): Eukaryota > Viridiplantae > Streptophyta > Magnoliopsida > Asparagales > Iridaceae > Iris > Iris macrosiphon. Next base: position 147,192,398 of record JAYESA010000016.1, read on the forward strand.
AGTAGTATTGAGGGCGAAGAAGTTGAAGTTTTTGACGGAAGAACCTCCGCCTGAAATGTCCGCCGAGTATGAAGATTGGATGAGTGCAGATGCATACGTTATGTCGTGGTTGTGGTATAGTATGGAGCCGCACATCGCTGCTAATGTTCAGTGGTTTGAATCCACCAAACAGATTTGGACATCTCTGGAAGAATCATATTTGCAGAAGCAGAACGTTGTCCGTATCTATGAGTTGTACGAGTTATTATTTAATATAAAGCAAAATGGGAGGCATGTGAATGAATATCTGGCTTCAAAGAAGGCTTTGTGGGAGGAACTGCTACAATATTATCCTGTTACTATTGATTTGAAGGAAGTTCAACGACAGAAGGAAGAGTTTCATGTTTCACTTATCCTAGCGGCTTGGATGCTGTGCTTGAACCTTATAAAGCTCAAATCCTTGCTGGAGAGTAGTTACCTACGGTGGCAGATACTTTCTTCCGTCTCAATCGTTCCTTTCTAGGACAGAGTTCTGTGGTACCGAGTACTGACTCTTCTGCCCTAGTTTCTATTGCTGCTGGTCGTGATGGTGGACGTGACGATGGACGTGGCGGTAGAGATAGTGGTCGTAGTTTTGGTCGAGGAGGCCGTGGTGGTAGACACAATGGTTGTGGTGGTGGTTGTCGTGGTCAACCACGAAAGTATAACTATTGTGTAATGCTCGGTCGTATCGAAGACTATTGTTGGGACAAGTGGGGCAAACCAGAATATGCACATCAAGTGCATGATAAAAAGTCTAGGGCAGTGCGTACTAAGTCGAAGAAGTCTAGGGCAGAGCTCGTCAATCTCAAGCAACTGTCCATTTTGCTGGCCGTCAGCGGGCACCGCTAACCGATATGCGGGCCCCTGATGGAAAGTTATATAAGACCGTCCCGTGCGTCCAGTCCGCAGCGGCAAATGAGTAGGGTCCGTCTCAAAAGTCTTCCACTGACGATCTGGAAAAAGTTCTTGTACGAACCCTAAATCAGGGTGCAAAAGCAACACCCACACACCCGTGCGCTCGGTCTACCCGTGCTCACGAAAAGGGTGCAAAGGTGAATCAGCCCTCGCCTGACTTGCGCGACATGATCAATCACAAGCGCAAGACGAGGGAGACAACTACGACACGTGGAGTGTTCCCCAGGACCTTACTGCGCCAAAATTATCTTCAATTGCTACTACAACAAAGTGACAGTACCCACAAACAGGCAGTCAACATTCCAGCGACTGCATCCGAAGGCACCTAGCCGGCAACAACCCGAAAATCAGGTGCAAACACCAGAGGAGGAGGAGCTACCCTTCGCCTCATGTTACTCTACTCAGAAGGACCCTTCCACCGTGCGAGGAAGGAAGCCCAGCACCTCCAGTCCGTCACTCTCAACCAGCGCATTAAGAAGGCGACTACCAGGAGGACCCGCAGCGGGACCTGCGGAAGGTGTTTTTCAAGGTATCCGCTCGAAGAAAAAGCTATTAGCCGCTGGAGGTAGTTCTTCCTTAGGACCCTTGGGGGTTGCACAAGTTGGGGGTAGTGATCCCCCGGACCTATACAACAACCCGGCGTTCCGAGAAAGCGGTGATTCCCAAGGAACAGACTATGATGTCCCTGGGGTGGTCACCCTCGTCAAGATGACGCAGTCTCCTACGCTGAGGGTAGTATTCTACGAGGAGGAGGCGACACTACCTGATAACTACTCCCGGCAAGAATCTGAGACGGAAAGTGCGACATCCACTGTCCGTCCATCTCTCTCCATGTGAGGACTGTATATATTGCAGGGGACGATCACGAAGGCCCCAACGACCGACAATGCCTCGAGGCTCTTGAGGCCATGATGCAGACGGTGAGTTCATCAATGCAAGTCCTGACCCAGGCAATGCTGGAAATTAAAGCAAACATGGCTTCCCAACCAGCAAGGGCTTTTGGACAAGCTTGGACCCTGGGACCAACGCGGACTCCGACGCAACCGCTCCGCCCATAGGCGGCAATCGCACTCTTCCTGGCTCATCCGCCCCTTCCGCCTAAGACGAAGCCAGAGAAGCAATGAGGGAAGTCCGGGAACTCCGGGCTCGTCTAGATTCCATGGGCAGCCGGGACACTGCGCGAGCTCGGGATACGACAACCATACCCCCGTGAGTGGAGAGATATGCCGTACCGTCCAAATACAAGCCCTTTAACTTGAACCCATTCGACGGGAAGACTTCCCCCCGTCAATACATGAGCTATTTTGAGACTGCAACATGATACCTACCTCGCAGTGGCGCTCCTCACCAAGCTCTTTGTGGGGGCATTGTCTGGGGTACCATTTGACTGGTTTTGCAGCCTACAAGATAACTGCATCTCGTCGTTTGACGACCTTAAGAGTTTTTCTCAAAAAATTCTATGACGGAGGAAGCGACATGACGATGTCCTCCCTAATGGATGTTACCCAAGGGGAAAAAAAATCGTCCGAAATTACATCGAGCGTTTCCGACAAGCAGCGCTGAGGTTGACCCCTGGCAATCCCGAGTCGACACTGATGGACATGTGCCACAGAAACTTACTTCCAGCAGTCAGCCTCTGGATGGACGACGATCAGTTTAAAGACTGGACGACGTTCATCATAAGCGTTATTAGCGCTGAGAAGAAGGTCAAGGACGCCCGGCTCTTGGGAATACAGATCATTGTCGCCGATGATAGGGAAAAACGTCCCAACAACAACAACAACAACGGCAATAACAGCCGCGATGGAAAATAGGAGCCGGCCTTGGTGGCCAACTTAACCAAGAAGCCCAAGCAAAAGTCGGCTGAGGTTCCAAAGTCCAAAGAGACTTACTCCTTCGAAGATGACGACGTCATGCCCATCTTCGACTTACTGATGAAGGGTGGTAAGCTCCGGCACCCCGACGTTAAACGCCATGTTGAGGCAGCCGAGATGAATAATCCGAAGTACCACTACCATCATTACGTCCACCATGCGACGCGGGACTGCTACACACTGAAGCGGTACATCCAGCGTCTGCTCGACACCAAGGCCCTCACCTTGGATATCGATGACAAGATGGTTGTCGCTAACATGGTATCGCTCCAGTTCGGCAACTTCCTGGCGACAGAAGTCCAGGACGGGGTAATCCCAATTCCCCGGACAACGATGGAGGTTGTCAATCTTCCGCCAGCTCTTGACCAAACGGCTGGGCTAATACCTCTCACCATGCCACGTGGGGAGGTCATGTGGATTCACCCCGATCTTGTTCAAGAAGTGATGCAGCAGACAACACCTTCTGACACTAAGTCCAAGGGCAAGAAGTCCAAGTCCTGCTACACGGTTCCCCTCCCATCTGAAGAAGTTATAGCTGGAGCAACGAGGCCAGGCTTGACGTACCAGCACGAGTACAATACCCCTGACGACGGTGTACTCCCGACTATCACACCGACCTCCTCTGATCCGGGTCCATCCCAGCCTCCGCCAGCGGATAAGTCCAAGCAGAAAGATGCTTCGACAAACCGCTGCGCAAAGATACAGCCAAGAGGTTGAAAAAATTCTTTAACTTCGACATCTTGGCCCAACTGGCTAACATTCCAGCGAAGCTGTCGCTATTCGAGCTTCTGCGGCTCTCCAACGACACTTGGGCCTCTCTGAGTGAGGCATTGCAGAATGCCGACATCTACCTGACGCAGGTCAAACCGCCAGCTGAGGATTCGGCTGCTTATCCCTACTGCAATAATATCATGGAGGCAATATCCAACATTACATTCTCGCAACAGGACAATTGCTAAAGGATAAACGGCACGATCGTCCCCTGCATTACGTAGGGTACATTGATGCCATCAAGGTGGACCAGATGCACATAGATCTCTGTTCGTCAATCAGCATCATCCTGCGGAGTCTGCTTCAGACCTTGGATATTCCGATGCATCACCTAACAGCCACCAATACTGCCATCACTGACTTCAACGCAGGAAGGAGCTACCCTCTGGGCAAGATTCGCCTGAAATGTCAGATCGACGACTTGAAAACAGAGGTCACTTGCTATGTCATTGACGTAGATGTATCCTACAACGTCTTACTCGGACGTCCATGGATACATGAATATATGATCGTGCCGTCGACCCAGCACCAGTGCCTGAAGTACGTCGAGCACGGCACGGTCAAAACAGAGTTTGCTGATGTCGATCCATTCAAAGGGATCGAAGCCTATTACTCCGATTCGATCCTTTACAAACAGGTCTACCAAGATGAAGGTGGCGATGATGCCGATGAAGAGGCAGAGGCTGGGACAACACCAGAAGAGCCCTTGAGAGTCTGTCTAAAGGCGTGCGCTCCCAACTCAACCTCTCCCCTCGTCGTAAAACTACACAGGAAGGCACCCGAATCTCTAGTCGTCCGCCTTCGTAGGACGAATCGATCGCCGAAAGGTCCGGTACCATCCACCATGTCCGTACTTCTGGTCATTCGCCTTCACAGGCCGAGTCAACTTTCGAAGGATGCTCCGCCGCCTCCTACAACGTCGGAACCTCTGGTAGTAAAACAACGCAGGAAACCTCAAAAGTCGTTGCTCGCACTGGGGGTAGATATCGGGAAGGACGAGCTGGAGGAGTACGTAGTTGCTCACACAAACGTCCCTTCTCTGGACGATGTAATTCCTGAAGAAAAGATACCTTATTTTGTGAATAAAGGGCTATATTTGAACTACTCTGAATTCGCTCGCTTGAGCATACTGTATAACATGGAGCATGGTCTAGGCCTGCGCCTGCAGACACAAGTGACTACTACCTATGCAGTAAACCAGATCCTCCACGGTTCCAGCGAGGAGGGGAGAAACCCATCATCTTCGGCATGGTTGAATGCCCCCAGTCCTTCAAAGCAACCGAGGTTTGAATTACGGCAAATGTCGACGACTGCCCTTGCGACTCACCGCTTCGGCAGGCAAATCCGAGAATTACTACCATAAGACCAAGCATGACTTAGGGTACGTTACGCCTCCCACAACCCGGCTCGGATGAAGAAGATGAGTTACACTCCCACTCTTCAGAGTCTTCCTCTTGGGACTCCGACGTCAGTATCGGGGAGACTCAAGCAAACGTTGTCTGCCAACATAGTGTCAGCTGACCCTGAGGAAGACGAGAATCCACCAGAACTGTTTGAAGTAGAACCGTAGGCCCAACGCCTAGACGCACAATGTGAGATGCGGTTCGAACAACATAGTATTTTTCTTATTCCCAGCCGGGCAATCAAGATGTACAACCCTTACACTCTTGGTTCTTCATCCCCAATAAAGGCCTATGTACAACATGTCTCATTCTTTACAAATTTCTGTAAAAGCCATTACTTGTATCCAGGAGTCCTGGATACGCAACAGATGATGGATCCTCAAAGTCTTCCCAGCGGAGTAGTCCTCAGGTCCACCAGCACACTCCCGCTTGGACCACCAAAAACCCAGTATCGTTAGAGTCCCCAGCAGAGCAATCCTCAAGTCCATCTTCATTCTCGGATAGACTATGCCCACCAAATCACTCCTCAGTGAGTTGCTTGGACATTGGTTTACGTCCATATTACCTCTTAACTACTGTCCTAACATTCCTTTCCGGCTGAGTTTGCCATGTCCATATTACCTCTGAGCAAACATTCCAGGTCTTGGTTATCGATCATTACGTCCATATTACCTCTGATATCGGTTGTCATCTCCACTTATCACCCGTACTTACCAAGGTACGCCAACGGTGTTAAGTCCACAAAACCTGCCACGTCCATATCACCTCTGGTTGGACTTGTTCCAAATCTATTACTTCCACTCAGATGCGCAATAAGTAATGGGTCCACAAAACCTATCACGTCCACATTACCTTTGATAGGAATTATTTTCGAACTTATTATTTGCACTCAACGTGCGCAACAAATAATATGTCCACCTAAGTCCCCCAGTGGGACATCCTAGACAGGCTGCGATATTGTACTACGTCTATATTACCTCTGGTACGGTATCCCAAGCTCACACAAACAATTGCAAACGAATGAAATAACTTTTATTTCTTTTTACAAAGAGAAATCGAAAGCAAAACTACATTCGAGGAATTGTTAAGATCGCAAGCTCAAAGGCAAAATGGGGCACAAAAGAGCAAAAGAACTACCGGTACTATGAGTCGGAGCGTAACTCTGCTATCCGCTCATGGAAACGAGCAATATGGCCATCCAGGCACCTCTGGGCCCGACGCTCAACTTCCTAGACCATAACTTCGGGATCCTCGTAGCGGGCGTATGACTCGTGCCTGTCCTCCAGTTGTTGCACCAGAACCTCAATGCCACCCGTATTCTGCGCTACCTGGCTCGCTTCGGTTCGGATAGCATCCTCCTCTTGCTGGGCCTCTCGCAGCCTATTCCCCTGGGCGTCAAGCTCGACGTGGAGCTTTCTGATTTTCTCAGTTAGGCCCGTTTGCCGGGAGAGGCACTCTTCTCTGAGATCGTCCAGCTGGTCACGCTTCTCCTACAAATTTCGGAGATCATGCTGGAAACACTCCATAGACGAAGCAAAGAAGGCCTTCTTTGTTGCCACCTTCTTCGAGAACTCGTTATATTCATGGGATATCAACATTCCCATATTCGCCTGCAGGTACCGCCGCAGCTCCGTTAGGCATTTCTCCACCTCTACCAGTTTATGGCCCAGAAAGGTCATCTGTTCGAGATCGGGGATACCCCTCAGAGAGTGGACCTGGCCCTCAGCAAAGTGTCTTGTCCAGGCAAAAGATTTGTTGCGCTCCAACACGCCCTCGATCCTTTGCTTCAAGAACGTGTGGAAGCTCCGAATGGAGAGCTTGACGTTCTCGTCAATCTCTTCCAACGTAGCCGGAGTCAGAGGCGGCGGGATTGAAGAAGAGGCCGCAGGTGCAGCAGGAGGCACAACGATGTTCGAAAACCTCGAAGGCGAAGCAGCAGTAGAGGAGAAACCAGCAGTTCTGTCGGCGATCCAATCGTTCATGGACGCACGAAGTGCCTGGATACCCGGCAACTGAACCACGGACGTCGGAGTAGTACCGAGACTGGAGCAGTCCGAACTTCCTCCGGATCATTCAAGTCATCCACCAAGATGGGGAAGGTGGCCGGTTCCACTAGCGACTCCTCCGGGATATAACCACCAGAGCCCTCGGGAACAGGCTCGCGGCCTCGGACCTAGAGAAGCGATCTCTTCATCCAGCTGCGCATAAGAAACCTTGACGGCCGTCGACCGTTGGGGTCGGTCCCTCTCCTCCTGCGTTTCCAAGTTTTCAAACAGATCAGAAGAAAGATATTTATAGAGGGGACCGGGAAGAATTAAAGTAAGAGGTCGCGCGAATACCGCCTTAACGTCTAGAATAAGCTCTGGGTCAGAAGACACTAGAGCCAGGGGTCCTACCTACTCCTCTTCTTCTGTTTCTTCTTCTTCGTCCTCAGCCGGCACAGGGGCCTTGACATCAACCCTCTTACTATAACGCAGCCTGCGGATGATTCCTGCCTTCTCATTTTGGATGGAGGGCTCCGTATCGGGGAGGCCCTGCGCTTCATTGGAGAGTTCACTGGAGCCGAGTGATCATAGGAAGCATTCTCTTCCCCCATTATTGAGTCAAAATCGACAAGCACAGCCTTCCCCTTGCCTTTTCTCCGACCTTTCTGGCACTCTCTGCATCGGGGCTTCAGCTTAGTACCCACAATGAAGCTAGTGTCCCGGTCAAATCCAGGTGGAGGCGCATTCACGGCTACATGAAAGAGAGCCGTTGCATGGAGAATGTGTGCGGGGACTTTAGCATTGGGCAGGGTAAACCAGACCTTAGTATTGGTGGCAAAGTAATAATCCCAGGCTCGTACTCCATTAAGAATACTACCTTCAAAACCAAGACATGGGCTTGGATTGCTCAACATGAGCTGGCTATATCCAAACTGACGAGCAAACCTACTCGGCAGGTAAGGTTCCAAGAAGAAGAGGTTCTGGTTCCGGTATACCAGATAAGAAGGCCGGATGGAAAGTAACCAGCAAAGGAGCTTCAGGGACATAACCTGAGGGTCAACACCGCCATCACACTGGATCCTATTTACTTCGTCCTCTGTGAACTTCGGGACCGAGACAAAGGAGTAGTCCGCTACGCGGGCGAGTGCATGCCGACATGCAGGAACCTCAGTATGAACCCAGGGCATCCCACCATATTGGCGAATAAAAGTATCAGTTTTTGTCGTCCCCTCAACCAACTCCAGGATGCATCAAAGACGGGTAGTGCATTAACAGCCAACCCATTAGATAATGGTAAGGCATTGAAATCCCCAAGGCCGCCATGAGCCATCACCTTGCTCGTAAAAGTACGGAGCCCGCGATGGATGCTGCAGACCATCGCTGGGAGTAAAGCTAGCTGATAGCCGAAAACTAACTTCATAGCGGGGAGGATGAGATTGCGGCTAGCCTTCTCGATCGACCCGGAGCCCCCCGGGACTACACAAGTTCGCAGCCATATCATCAAGAATCCAGCCAGCACAGCCTTATCAGACAGTGGCCGAGTGTCTTGGTAAAATTAGTTGAAGGTATCATCGGAGCTACCAAACCCCTCACCAGATGCGGTCATTCTCTTAGTACCGTGCACTAGGTCATCGACACTACTCGAGTTTTGAGGGCTCCGAACGATGACTCGACCCGAACCTTCAATATTGAAGAGGTAATGGATCCAGGCCTTGGTGTGGGGTAATGTCCCCTCTGTGCTTCTGTCCTTCCTTCGAATTTTGCTGGCAAGTGCTATGATGGCACAACAATTTCCGGTACACTGCGAGAAATTCCGGATGCTGTTTCTCTAACTCCTCGAATTCCTCATTATCAGGTGTGTACTCCTCATACGGCTCGCTGCCCCAAGGTAAACGCGAAACATCGTACATCTCGTTGAGGGCATGTCCCAGCTCCCCACTAGGAGTAAAGAAGGTCCCGATGTGACAGTTGTATATCTCGGTCAAAGCCACGAATAACTTCGGCTTCTTCTCCAGACCGTAACATGAACCCCTTTTGGCATAGTAGAGGTTGGCCTCCTTCAGGGACTGCTCGTACTTCCCTAGCACCCACAGGGTCAAATTAACCCAAGAAGACGAATGGTGCACCCAGTTGATCAAGCGTATTTTTCCCTTTGGATATGACCCCTTGTCTGCGAGCTGGTTCAGAAAAGTGTCAGCTCCGTAGATACAAACATTCGGCCCCATCTCACTCGTGAAAGCTCCAGGTTCCAGCCCGCGAAGAGAATAAGAAATTAATTCCTTAGTCGCCGCTTTTGTCTTCAGTTTAGAGTTAAAACGAATGCGGCCGACTTGGACTCCCTTTTGGTCTGGGTCAGGATGCCCAACATCTTCCTTGGGAGGGACACCATATTAAAGGCCGACAAAGGCAAGTGGCGCTCCATCGTAGGTATATGTATCGTCATCCCGCCAGAGGAGAAGGTCCAGCTCTCCTTTTTCTTCACTACCTTAGCATCCGAGATAGTGAGAGTATCCCCAAACAGGAAGATGGGCTTCAAATGAGAAATTCCCTTGGAACCCTCAATCGGTCCATAATTCAACTGGCTAAGCAGAAAGAACAAAGACTGGTCCGTTATTAACTTCATTCTCGCCTCAGATTGACCTTTATTTATCTGGGCCTGGACATTTGCCACTATGTGGTCGAACCTTACGTCCAGTGCAGCCTGAGCAAGATACAAGCACCTCCTCTGACGGAGCCACGGGTAAAGTCACTGCAAAACCAGAAAAAAGAAGACGGTTAGAGCCCTCGGGATGGCATGCGCATCAGAAATAAACTTGAGCGCATAAAGGGACGTATATGATACATGCGGCCTAGTCACGAACATGACCTCCATGCGGCCTAGTTACGAATAAGACCTCTATGCGGCCGAGTCACAACAAGACCTCTATGCGGTCGAGTCAAGACCAGTGCATGCGGTTAAAGTAAGACCCGCGCATAAAACATGCGGCATGATCATATGGACGGGTCCGCATATGTTATAATCATGCAGCAGACCGAACGCGAAGTGTCCAGACGTCCATACTCCTTCCCCCTCAAATCTTACCTGGGATGGGCGTCTGAACGTCCTTATGAAAATAAGAAGAATTCTCCTTGGTGCCAGGTGCGGAAGTCGGGTGCTTCCCTTGTCGATCTTCTTCGCGGGAGCAGAGGATGAAGCCTTGGACACCATGGCAGATGGTCGGAGAAGGTGATCGGAGCAGGGAAAGAGTCGCAGATGAAGGGAGAGGAGAACCCAGCAAGGCAAAAAAAGTTCTTCTCTCTCCCCCGAGACTCCTATTTATAGGCTGCCAAAGAGATAATAACAGCCCCCTCGGTTCCCATGTCCAGCTGTCAGTCTTTACGGTGGACGGTTGGGTTCTCGAGACGGCCTTACCTTCGTAACCGTCAGCTCGGGATCCGTGTGAGGAGATGGCTCAGAATCCAAAAGGAGATCTGCTCTAAAATCGAAACAAATCTGTCAATTAATGCAGAAGTGACAGCCTGGAAGCACTCATCCATGCGGTCCGCAGTGGTCCCAACATCCATGCGACACAATATCCATGCGGCCAAAGTGCTTTTCCTCCATGTTTCTTATTCAAAGTATTTCAAACTTGTCAGTTTAAAAACTTTGAAGGGGGTCTTGTAGAAGCATAGAAAATATGCATCCATGCGTCCAACAACCATGCGCCCCAAAGTAAAACTCATAAAAGATTGGGCCGCAGAATCACCCTGCGACCCAATAAAGCGACATCCATGCGTCCTAATCAGCCGAAACAACTTTGGCCGCAGATGGACCTGACATGGCATCCTAGCAACAAGATCGTCTCTGACACAGAATTCTGACAAAGGATTTTCTGAATGCCTCAAAAGACGTGAACACACTAAACGACAGAAGTCTCACGTTATCACAGAACTTCACTATTGTTGGATGTGCAGTGCCATGTGTACAACACAACTGGCCCCATGTGTCCCAGGCTCCATGCGTCTTATGCGTCTCTGGTCCCATGCGTCTCTGCGGTCAATGCGTCTCTGGCCCATGCGTCCCAGGCTCCATGCGTCTTTGGTCCCATGCGTCCCAAACTCCATGCGTCCCGTGCGACTCTGGCAACATGTGTTTCAGACTCCATGAAGACCAAATCTTGCTGTTACAACATGAGTGATTCTCTCCAACCAAGTGTTGACTATGTGTCAAGCTAACCAAGTCACGCCCACAAAGGACGAGAACCACCCAGATCTTCAGCAACAGAAAATTCCAACAAGCGCCCATGTGACAGCCTGGCCCGCTTACGGTTAAGCTGTACCCTGTTAAGGAGACACGTGGCACCCTCTAGCATCCATGCGGCCCAACATATGCGCGCCCAATGATGACTATATATACCCGGGTGACCTACCCAAATAGAAAAGGAGGGACAGACAAGGGTCGCCAACACACACAGAGAGCATACAGAGACGAGCAAAGAGAGAGCATAAGCTTTTTCACCCTGCATCGGATCGTCAACGGAGTAAAGGAGCAGCCATAACGCTCTTTGTCCATCGTCACATCCCAGATCAAAATATTGTAGTTAGATAATTCTGTTTAGGATTCTTTGTACTTTTTTCGTTCCTTAAATACAAAGTTTGCAAGAACATATTTAATGGCGAACAACCGGGTCTATGGCAATGCCAATGGGTATTTTATTGGTCTCGGGTAGCCTCTCTCAACAAGAATACATTATCAAGAAAATTAAATTCTAGAAATTCAAAAAATACCAAATCTGGAATCGGATGTGACAACAATGAATGAGGAGATGTATGTTTTACATTAAATCAGACTTGGGAGCTGACATCACTTCCTGTTGGGAAGCAGACAATGGGTTATTGATGGGTGTACATTGTTAAGTATCATTCCGATTGTTCAGTTGAGGCGCGGTTGGTTGCCAAAGGGTATACTCAGACATATAAGGTGGATTATATGGAGACTTTCTCTCCACTGGCTCGGCTGAATTCAGTTCGGATTCTTATTTCTTTGGCGGTTAATCGCCAATGGCCTATATATCAGCTGGACATAAAGAATGCTTTCTTGCATGGTGACTTACAGGAGGAGATTTATATGGATCAACCACCGAGATATATTGTAGCAGGAAATAAAAAACTCGTATATCGATTAAAGAAAGTATTATATGGACTAAAACAGTCACCTCGTGCTTGGTTTGACAAGTTCAGTTCAGTTCTCAATCAGTATGGCTTTCGGCGTACCACATCAGATCATTCAGTATTTTTTCATTCTTACTCAGCAGGTATTATCGTGTTGATTGTTTATGTTGATGATATCATTATATTTAGGAATGATCATGTTGGGATTGTGGACTTGAAGGCCTACCTTAGTCGTCAGTTTCATACTAAGGATATGAGTCTTCTTCGATATTTTTTTGGAATCGAGATTGCTCGATCTAAAAAAGGTGTGTATCGCACAACGCAAGTATGTTTTAGGCTTGCTCTTCGAGACAGGAATGTTGGAGTGTCGGTCAGTTGAGACTCCTATAGATTATCATGACAAGCTTGATGCTGACAGGGAAGAGTTATTTGAGGATGTTGGATATTATACACGTTTTGGTTGGCAAATTTATATATCTTACTGTTACACGACCAGACATCACATATGCAGTTGGAGTAGTTAGTCAGTTTATGCATGCCCCTCGGCAACCACATTGAGAGGCTCTCTTGTATTCTTCGATACTTGAAGTGTGCATCCTGAAAGGATTTTTTTACAAACCTTTCAAGTTACTTATGGTGACTGGGTTCAGTAATGCTGATTGGGCAGGCGGTCGCAGTGATACGAGGTCTACTTCTGGTTATTGTATGTTTGTGGATGTCAATCTTGTCACGTGACGTAGTAAGAAGCAAAATGTTGTGGCTCGTTCTAGTGTAGAGGCCGAGTACCGTGAGATGACTCATATAGCTTCTGAGATGATGTGGGTGCAACCTCTTCTTCTTCATAAAATAAAAATTATGATTGCTATTCCGATGAAGATGTATTGTGATAATCAGTTGGCAATGTTTATCGCAAGTAATCCGGTGTTTCATGAGCGCACGAAGTATATCGAGATGAATTGTCATTTTGTTCGTGATTTATTGCTGAAGAAATAGATTGTCACTCCTTATGTTCGGTCGGAGGACCAATTAGGTGATATCCTCACCAAACCACTTGCTCGTGGTCCATTTTCTGATTTATGTAGCAAGTTAGAAATGTCTGATCTATATGCTCCAGCTTTAGAGAGGGTGTTAGAGTTATTTTATTTTGTTATTTATCTTATGAGGGTAAAATAGTAATTGTGGGTGTATTGCATATCAATATAAATAGATATGAGATGCAACTTAGGATTTTATGCCCTTGCAATTTCCTTTCTCATATTCTCTCTTCTCCTACTTTTCTCCTTTTCTCCTCCAAACTTCACTAAATTAAATATTATTTTTGTTCACCCACCAAAACTAGGGTGGATGGGTATATATATGAGTTCATTTTTGCTCACGAGTTTATTTTTGTTCACCCACCAAAACTAGGGTGGATGGGTATATATATGAGTTCATTTTTGTTCACGAGTTTATTTTTGTGCACCTACTAAATCTAGGTGGATGTTCACCCATCCACTTAAGGTTGCCACATGTCATTTTTATCCAAACTAAAATAACCTTGGGAGTGGTTTGGTGAACATCCACACTAGTTTTGACTAGTGTTTTGACACGTGGCAATCCTTGAGTGGAATTGTGAAAATTTATCCGCCATAGTTTTGGGTG